>JAOBYE010287762.1:0-31146 GCA_025403585.1 Parazoanthus swiftii | reverse complement strand
ATCTCAAGACGATTGGTGGCGTAAAAGCGCTAAAAATGACAAATATCGAGAGCAGTAGCAGTTTCGTGGACGAAAAACTACAGTAAATGTATGGGGCTTAGCGACCGCGCCTGCCGGTTCTTTGCCTACTCGTCAAAATGGCGGTGGAAACCGTGATAAGGCCTATTTCAACTAAGTTTTAACTTTTCACGGTTAAAATATGCATCTACTGATATAAAATTTTAATGTAAATTTGACGTATATCTGTGTACGGCAGCATTGTCTTAGTAATAATCATATTATCTAGACATCTTTGACCAAAACTTGACTGCAGTCCTAACACGAAAGTCTAGAAGATTAAGAAGACTGTTTTTTCTGCTCTAGATCTTTCGGTTTTTTCCTCCTTCCTTAATATCCTCTATAACTTGACTTTGCAGATCCAACAGTTGACAGAAGAATTCAGCGAAAGTGCAGACGTACTACTAGATGCGAAAACGAAAGAGCTGATGAGGAGATGACAAATCGCATTCATTTTATTATGGATTGACCAAAAAGTCGTCACGCAGAAATAATATATGTACTAAATTGCATTTAACTTTAATGACTTAATTACCGGGTGTTGTAAAGTGTTACGTAATCAATATCGTCGACACAAAAGATGTCAAGCAGAAACAGCGTGTACATGTGTTAAACGTATTTATACTTAATGACCGGTTGCCTGGGCAGTAAAGTGTCAAAATTGTCATATAATCAGTTTGTAAAAACAACAATAAAAAAGAAAAATTCTGAAAAACGCTCTCTAATGGTTCTTCCGCTATTCGACAGTGGCGCTTATGTCCGAGACAGCTGTTGGAGAGGTTGTAGTAAACTCCTAAACAAACCTGCTCCATGGACGCGCTGCAGGTATTTATCAACTGTAGTGTTGGCCTAGTTCGCGGCAAAGTAGAAACTGTCATCTGTGCTTTACTCCCAGTCATTTTCTATAGCGTTTTCACGGGACGTCACGGCCGCCATGTTGGTATATACCCTTGCACAGTGGAGCTGCAATTAGTTTCTTTTGTTAGGGACACCAACGTGGTGGCGGTGCCCTTGTGAAAATGATTGATATGCCTTCAAGCTTGGGGTCGTAGCAACCATTTTCGTGGGGGGAGGGGGTTTTTTATTGGGGGAGGGGAAAGAGGGCATTACACATTTTTGTTTCACACACATCGAAAGCTGGGGAAGACTACCCATCTCCCATTACTCCTACGGCCCCTGAAGCGTACGCTAGAATTTCAAGCTAACAACGCTAAAAACAAGGATGCTCATGGGATGCCATGCGCTAAAACGTCAAGGTATTAGTTTGCCTCACCACACTAGGAAAGAAGACTCCCTCGATATTTTTAAAAGTACCAGAAGATCCTTTCATTTGCGTATTTCTCCGGCGTACGTTCGTCCTGAAACAGTTTTTGAATTCTCAAAGTCAAAATTGATTGCCATGCTTTTTATTTTGACATTTAACAGGAATAGGCCTTTTGCAGCTAGAGGTCATACACAGTAAATCGAAAAGAGCCGTTTTGGCCCCAAAATCCGAAATGGCTCTTATGACAGAAGAGCCGAATCGGCACCAGGTGGGCCAAAACGAACTATGCATGCCAAAACAGTACAACTTGGTACTGTTTCAGCCCTAGTAGTTTCTGAAATAGTACCATGAACGTCTATTTTGGTTTATAAATGTCCAAAATGATTTTATACAATCCATTTTGGCTCTCCAGTACTTTTCTGAAATGGCACGTTTTGGTCTATTTTGGTCCACAAATGTCCAAAATAGTTCTATACAATCCATTTGGGTTCGTTTTAAAATTCCCAATTAAGTGGCCCTGGCATGTTTTTGAAAATGGCAACATGAAAGTCTATTTTGGTTGTATATGATACAAAATACGCCATACTGGAGGGCAAAAGAATGTGCAAGACTCCAAAACAAAACACAATTAACTAGAAAGTGTGATTTTTCTTTGTTTTACATTTTCCAGTGGAGTCCTACACATTCTTTTGCCCTCCAGTATGGCGTATTTTGTACCATGTAATCTCTAGCTGCAAAAGGCCTATTGCTCAGTAGTTTGGCAAACTGGCCGTGCATAAATTACAACTTACAATAAGTTTGAATATATTACAGATACAGAGAACAAATTAAGCAAAATACAAAAATTTATCAACACTTATCTTCTTACCGTATCACTGTAAAATAGGTTTTAAAGAATAGGAATCAAATATTCTCACCATAGGAAATGCAGTAAACAGGTACTGATGAGAATTTATTAACGTCTTTTGTTACTTTAGGAGTGAAAACAACTAAGCAGGGCTGCCTAGAGCTGTACGTAACGAAATAGTCCGGCTGACTTCACCTTCATAATGACTTATCGAAAGTATAAGTTGCCATGGGGGTTTTCGACATCCTTCTGATAGGCTGAACTGTTACTATGGAAACCACAGGGATCGTGTGCGGGGAACTTTGTTTTCGTACAGCTGTCAAAGAAGTAGTAATTTTCGGTTCCGCCGATAGTAAGTCGCGGCCCGCAATTGTCCAGGTTAAGGTAGTCAGGCGTGGTACCATGGCAATGTTTGGCAACATTCTTGACATTCTTGCACGTGACGTTTCCCCACCACCAATGAAGAAAACTTCCAGTTTGCTTTCTGCAGGAAATCCAATGGTTTATGTTCGACTTTACGAGAAAATCAGGACCCAGATTGTACCTTGGGGAAAAAGTTCATACAACTATCACCTTCTGATGCGTTTTATCTCGTAATGTTTCTACTTTTCGTGTCAGTCGTATACTGCAAGTTTTCGTTACCGATTTCACTGTGATATAAATGTTGGATTTGAACCGACAGCCTTAAGGTTTTCTAGCAGGTTGTTTAGCCACTCTAAGAATAGCAAAAAGTTAGTTTAGTTTGCGGTTGTCTTTCATTGAATTACTCATATTGAAATGAAATTTGACTCGTTTTGTGGACTATCTGAGATAACTTCGTAGAAACAAATTCGCAAGTATTGAGTTCGAGCAATACCAAACACAAAAGTTCAAAATAAAAAATATCAGAATCCAAAGGCCTTTTGCGAATGACAAGAAGGTGGCGCAACAGTTTAGAAAGGGACGGAATAGGAGAGTCTTAGTTTTTGGAAAATGGCCATTTGGATTGCTACTCTCTGGGGACTTATATTTTCAGCAACTCGTTGCCTTCTTTTGTCATTACTTTCGGGGAATTTACCACTTTATGGGCGTCTTTACCTTCTTGGAATCCTTACTTCAATTCCTGATATATATACTTTTTGGGGATGCGGTTACTTTCAGCCGGGAGCTTTCATTTATGGCGATCGTTGCCTTGTGGGGAGCGCTATTTTGTGGAGATCATTTTTTTCTGAAGATGTTAGTTTACCTTCTGGGGTTCATTACTTTCTGGGAATCATTACTTTTTGACAATTCTTACTTTATAGGAGTCGTTACTTTCTTGAAATCATTATTTTCTGGGTATTGTTATTTTTTGTATTTTTTTCTTCTTATGACTATACTTTCAGGGGGTTTGCCTACTTTCAAGGAATAATAAGTTCTTGCGATCCTTATTATCTAAGGAGAGCTACTTTCTTGGGATTGTTACTTTCTAGGAATTGTTATTTCTTATAGTATCCTTACTTTCTCATGATTTTGTTTTATTGGGATCCAATTGCTTTCAGATCATGATTTCTGGCAATAGTTAAATGCGCTTATTACTGTTGTAATCTACACAGTTTTGTATTATTAATATTTATTCATTTTATCAAATGGAACAGCCTGTCTGCTTACTTTTTTCCTACAGTTATTGTTGTTGGAGTCAACTACACCTCACAAACGTGTGCTGCTAACTAAGAAGTAGTGATTCCAAAGTGGTAAGAAGTGTTGTCACTGCGTTCGAGGGGTTCGTTGCTTTCTAAAACCATAAGCAACACCTCAAAGTTACATTGCTTACAGGGAAGAGGCGTTACGTTCTATTGTCGTTATTTTCAGTTTCTAAGATTTTACACCACACCTCTCTTCCCATCCCTCCCCCATTACCAGAGATCTCTGTCCATAGCAGCATAATGAGTCTCGTTCCTTGGCACAGTGGTTGAGACAGGGACGTCAGCAATTCCCCAAGGCCACCGCGGCCGGGGCGTTATCGCATTCGCTGGACTCGTAAAGTTGTCATAGTTGGTGAACGTATAACTCCAAACTAGGGTCCAGCCTCCCCCATCCGTTTCATGGTCACAGTACACCTGGATGATTTTTAACTGTTTAGTAATTAAGGATTTTAGGAATACAGTTTTTTCGGTTAATCTTAAGAGTAATTGGAAACTTTAAGTTATGTTATTCTTCTGTCTGCAACATATTTTAATACTTAAAAGTTTTCACCTGAAGTTGGTTTTGTATTTCAAAAACATCCAACCATATTTGTTTATCGATTTTATCCAAATTCAACTCAGGTGTGTACAAAGGTAGAGTTGAATCTATATACTATATTATTTCGTTATTTATGACGATTTCAGTGAGAGCTTTAGTCAGTTTTAAAACTACATGAACAGTAAAATTCCGAAATGAAACTGACGTGTGGTCAAAAAGATCATTTTGTCGAAACTTCGTTAAAGACTTTTGCTCAGGAGTGAATGATATATATACACTCAAGGGCTTTTGCGTTTTAAAACAGGATGCAATTAATTATAAAATGTAAAATAAATTACTATGCTTTTTCCTTAAGTGTTGTTGTTTGGTTGCCTAACAAATATTGGTCCTTTTTAATGATATATATGTATATGCTTTATATCCGATGAAAACGAAAAAACGCAATAGAAGTGTTTACTAAAACGGAACGATACACGTTAAATAGGTTCTATTTAGTATTTAGTATTTATTTATTTAGCTTTTTCCCCGAAGGGAGAGGGACACTGCTACAGGTTTCTCCAATTATAGCAGGCCCTTTGTAGGGGAAGAGGAGACAATCCACAACACCGACATTAGCCTATTTGTTTTAAAAAGACCTTTATAGATTTAAATACTGGTAGGACTTCAACTGCTAGCACCACTACTTAGCTTTTGAGTTGACTACAAGATCTTCAACATCAGTTCTTGTGGTAAATAAGAATAGGGCAACAAAATTTGACCCGACAAAGACTTTGCGAACTTGGTTACACCAACGAATCGAGCTCAGTCGTAGTAAAATCTAAAAGTCCATCATGTTTTTGTGGAAACCTAAGCTACAATCAAAGCAATTTACCTGGAAAGCTTTGTCTGCCTGCATCCTTTCATCAAAGCTCAGCCAATAGAGACCCGATTGTGCATGTTTGTCAACAGTCTTGATCTGTTTACATGATCTTGCAGGAACGAATCGACTGCTTCCGAGCGCTTTCAATAAAAAGTTTGAGGCGTGTTACCATCATTGCCATAGCTGGGTTTACTAGTCAACCGTACGTGTTTTCCTCCGAACTTTTCTTATAACATGAAACTTTAAACGTGTACAGATTGCAATATGAATATCGTCATATCGCTGGGTAGTTCAGACAAAGCTGCGGTGTTGTGGTACGTATAAAGTCCGTAAAACAGGTAAATGAACTTTACCTAGTTCAAGAAATGTACGTTGCTCTTACGAAACATGAAAGGTACGACTTGGTGGAGTTCAGGGAAGGTTAACACCTGATCGATGGAGTACTGACTAGTGCATGTGCGTGTATTTCGTAAATTTTCGTGGTAAACACTCTACACAAGCAGGTATACTGAGAAGGTATTCACTGATTGAGGTATTCCAAGAACTCCCCCTGAGCCGTATATATTATGCTTTTAAGTAGCAAGCTTTTAAAAACTATGTCTTTTTGATATAGATGAAAGAAAGATTTTGCGAGCTTTAATGAAAAAATATCTCAGTAACGACCACTGATAACTTTGTATTTTATTGTCGTGGAAAGCATAAAGCACAAAGTAAACTATTTCGTAATATAAATAAAATTAAGGAAAATATGAAGTATAATATTACAAATCTATAGATCTTCACACCAGTCGCTATCTTATAACTTTGATGAATATAATAACATGCGCTATAAAGACTGGGATGTTTACTATAACAGTGCTTTTTAATGTGAAAATAAAGTATAGTTTAGAAAATGCATTCTGTAGTATATACACTTACATGATCCAAGTTACGAAAGTAAAGCAAATACTTACTTGTGTTGTAAGGCATGGGAGTCGATAGATCTTCTGTCTCATTTCTGGACACTAAGCTCTCACTTTTCCACGCTTCCTAAATCGACAAAAGAGAAGAACTGACAGAGGGTTTGGATAATTTTGTGAAGTATAATTGTCATAAACTTTTTCTACGAATTTTCGGAAAATTACATCTCTCTTTTAAAATTAGGGTAAGTGCGCATTACGTTGTGTGAATGTGACTAGATCGAAGCTCCACAGATCTTATCACAGGAAGACATATAGCGTGAATCCTGTTTACAAACTATTCAATTATAAGCCCCAATATCTGTCTGTCTGTTTGAATTTCTCTGTCTACCTGTCTGTCTGTCTTTCTGTCTGTCTCTTTCTTTCACAAGCATTTGCAGGAAAATGTTCCAACTCACAATATTAGCACAGTTTTGCATTTCTTCTATTAGTCATAGCTTTCGTCGAGCAGGTAAAGCTCTGGTAGCAGGTCAAGTTTGTGGAAGAAAAGAGGCGATGCTCACTTACCACGTCCTCCCAATACGAAGAGTCAGGTTTTGATATAAAATGCTGTCCGTATCGCCTCCTCGTCGCGTTGCTGACCTCACAGAGATTTCCTGTAATGCTTTCTTGGTAATTGAAAGAAAGACACTGCGGCTGCGCAATACAAAGAGCTTGACAGTGAACTCTGGAGGGGACCCGTCTTGAGGTTACCACGTGCTGTGATAGTGTGTACCCTGGGGAGTGGGGTAAGGTAATCTAGATGAAAATGAGAAGTGGTGATAACGCATAAACGAGCTCAACATTGTTAGTAATTTTATTCTTATGATTTATGATCTGCCCATGGGCCATGCTTAACTATTACGGCAGTTTGTCCGCACTCTCCCTCGTCACTTACAAAGAATAATCCCACCTTAAATAACCCAAACTTTAAACCAAAAATTTTATGCGTTTTTTATAAATACAGAACTCAAAAGTAACCCTCCCACTCAGGTCCCATCCCTTTCCTTTCAGAAAGAGAGCTGCAGCATCCCTCCCCAACTTTTTCCATGGCAAAAATCTTTTAATTCTTTTTCCTTAGATACATGGTGTGTAGACAAAGGGCAGATAAATTGACCGAACAGCAATCTTAGCCAAAATGCACAAATGGCACAAGAAAAAATCCAAAAGGGAAGAGATGCAACATGCCCCTCCTCCCTCCCGAGAGAGAGGTTTGCAGATGATAAACAACAGAAAAAGGAAAATGACAAAATCTAAGGACTACAGACACACATTGTATTAATCCGTTAGAGTTTACAACAGCTGATGAGTCTCTTAGCCTAATTAGATGTTATCCCGTTGAAACAAACCTTCTAAAGTTTTTCAAAATAGGTTTAAAAAGTTTCGGAATAAGTTCACAAGGTTGACGATTTGAAGCAGTGAAGCATCTGGAGCATTCCATAGAACAATGACACTGCGAAAGGAAAAGTCTCAGAAGCTGTCAACTGTCTATCACGTTTCAGGAATTAGACAGTTACTTGCAAGTCATCTTATGCGGGCACACGTGGAATTCTGCATATCAGCTTCTCCTTCATACCGTCTTTCTGTCTTGTTATTCTTGTGACGTTTCGGCAACTCCTTAGTCCCCTCGTCAGATAATGACTGTCTTGTCTCAGATCGTAAGTCAATGTTCAAGTCATCCCACTGCATGTGGGAGGCATGTTTGGTGCTTACTGACTCCAACTGCTGTCCCTGCGTTGTCACTATCAGCACTGTAACAATACTAACAGCACCACCGTTGCTCGCTTTCGCTATAATTGCGCTATGCACATTCCTCTTGTGTAAGTCAATGTTTCAGCCATCCCCTTGCATGTGGGTGGCATGTTAAGCTCTTACTTAGACACTACTCTGACGTTTGTTAGTAACATAGGGTGCACTTATATTGGACTAGCAACGTACTTACAACGTCAGAGTACTTAGTGTCTAATTAAGATCCCAAATATGCCTCCCACAAGCAAGGGGACGGCTGAAGCGTTGACTCACACCAGAGGAATTTGCACAGCGCCATTACAGCGAAAGCAAGCACAGCGTTGTGACTCTGTGTTACAGTGCTGACAGTGACAGCGCTGGGACAGCAGTGGTAGTGACGGTGCTGAGATAACGATGTGCACATTAGTGTAACAGCGCTGGCAACTACCAGTGATGTGAACATCAGTAATAATACAGCGTTGACATTCCTTTCGTTCCAGGGACGTAACTAGACTCAAAACTTAGCGTGGGAGGGGAGGGGCATCAATTCCCCTTTCCTCCCTACCTGACAATAACTACGGCCTTGACAGCGCTGTTTTGTCAGTTAACATAACAACAAAAATAAAGTTGCTTGGGTAACCACGATAAACGACGACAGAGCTGCTTTGTGTGCATGTCACCACAATAACAGGCGACAGAACTGCTTTGTGAATCACCAAAATAACAGACAACGTACAGAGCTACTTTGTGTGTCACCATAATAATAGGCGACAGAGCTGCTTTTTGTATCACCACAAAAACAGACGACAGCCGTAACTCAACTCAAAATTTAGGGGAGGGCAGCATTTGCCCTCCGTGCCTGACGCTAGCTACGGCCCTGCTTTAATCACTGCGTTCGATACCGTGGAACATGAAACGATGGCGTGGAGGAGAAATTGATAACTAGCCAATTAGCGAGCGCTGTCTTACGTTGTCCTCCTCCTAATATAGACATCGTCCCAGAAAGGGTTGCAAGACTGGTAGCAGGCGATTTCGTTGAAAAGGTGAATTCCGTAAGTTAAAACAAAAAACATGTAAGTTCTTAGGAATTACATTGAATAAAAGAGTTATTGGCAGCCGTTGCTAATAAGTAAATTGAAAGACCAGAAACTTCCAATGACGTTAAACTTTAACCCCGGGTTGGGCGAAATTTCAAATAAAATGTTCTTATCTTGTAACAAGAAACCAGCTTTTTATAGACAGAATTGTTGAAACACTTCGTTAAGACCCAGTTACTTTTAAAATTCGAAATGACAGCTTAACCACTCTATAAGGGAGTAAACCTAATTGTGATAAAGGTTTTAACTTTCGAGCACCAGGGACCAAGTTGGAAGTTATTTGATGTTGATCGCCATCATTTGATAGAGAAAAAGAAAAGGTTGTTACCAATACCTTTTAACAAGCGGAATCGTCTGATCCAACAATTTGATTCGCAGTTCACTAGAACAGAAAGGAACAGAGGGAACAACAGGATGGAGCAAATGAAACCCGACCGCTCGTAGCTATCATTCAGACGGCTCCACAGACGTACCATACCTTAGGAGGAATGAATTGAGTAGTGGGACAACAATGACGAAAAACCACACTTTTGTCAATCAAACATTAAACATTATTAATCCAAGAATCAGTCCTTTTGTCAAGTAATCAATCAATCAGTCAATAATGATGATGATAATAGTAATAACAATAGAAATAAACATAGTAATAAAAATAATAATAATAGTAATAATAAAGTAAATCATCATCTAGTATGGAACACAACATTGCCCTCAACTGTTTACGGTTACACGCCCAAAAAGCTACAAATACTATACAATAATTGAAAATTTACTAGATTATAACGCTAAATATAAAGCGACAATTTGGAATAGACGATATGAAACACTGAAGAGAGAAATAAAAGCAGATAACAAAAATTCAGCTACAGATAAAAATGAGCCAATGAGAACTGATGAAACGTGCACCTGCAATTGACTTCTGTCTGCTCACTCGAAAACCCAAAGCAGAATATTTTTGGTAAACTGCACATAGAGGAAACTGAATTGTCGTGACTTACTAAGTTGTTTCACTTACTTGCTCATTTCCGAAAGAAAATCGGAGGTAGAAACGAAATTAAGAACCATGTCCAAAAAATAACGGAATCACGAATTACAAGCAACAGCCGATCAATCATGAAGAAGTTTATTTACTACAAAACGAATCATTGGTTAGAAGATTTAGAGATGAATCATAAATCACGGAATTGAAAAAGGTTAAAAATTATGAATATCGGGAGTCGAATCCATAGTCTGCTTCAACATCCGAAAACGGACAATGTGAAAAAGACAAAAGTGCCTCCTTACCTGCTTAATTCAGTTCAGGCTTTCTTACTTGTCAGAATTCTCGAAAGTTATATAAAGAGACTTCAGTTCTGTCTTTCTAATTTTGTAGTCAAAATAGCAGAACCTTTTATGTTCTTTCCTTTGCTTGTTGTTTGAATATTCGCAAATGAAAATATTTTGACTTTTTTGTACTAAGAATATGTGTAGTTGGCTCCGGGAGCTAAGTTCCTTCCTTAGCTAAAGCAAAAAGAACAATACTTATACATAGGAAACAAGATTACACAGTAGTTTACCTTTGCCAATTGTAATAATCCAGATGTTTCACATTAAAACACACAACGCGACTCAAACACAAAGCCATTTGATATATAGGTTTACTTAGTTTTGTCTCATAAATTGAACAGAGTTTTCAAGGAAGAAAAGAAAGTGACACCGTTCAATGTGATGAATAAACAGCTGCAATCAATTTTATAGGGAAAAATAACGGGTTTACAGTTTAGTTAGAAAACGCTATGTTTCTATTCACACGAAGTTAAACTAGTCATAGTAAAATTAGACAGCATTAATCTTCCTGGCAGCTAATGAAATAGTATTTTGTTTAATAATGTCTCCTAAGAGAAAAAAATATTATGTTTAAGATCAAGCCTCAAGTTTTTTTATTTTTTCTGTTGTTCTGTTCTGTTTTGTTCTGCACTCATTTTTTTTCCGAAGTAAGGCGGAGCCACTGCTGATAACGCTTTAGTCTTAAAAACTTATGACACATCCATAAGGTATGATTTGTGATTCATGACGTGTCCTGTGAAGTACTGGTAAATAGACAACATTGCTGATTTTATACTAAATTGAAGCCCTAGTTCTAAAAGTTAGTTTTAATGAAAAACGTATTATATTTTTACAAATACAGGTCTAAATTCCTCCGAATATAAGTCAATGCGTATTATATTTGGAGGAAGCCTAGTAATTATCTTGAAGTAAAAGTAAACCAAACGACTTGCAGTTCTTGTATTGCTCAAATACGGTTAATTAGGTTATTGCCCGTATTTTAAAGTCTTTGAAGACAATTAAACGTGTTGCCGTGTGTCTACTGTCGTTTTAAAGATTTTGAGACGCAAAATTCATCCGGTCATAGTCCCAAACAATTTTGAAATGTAAAACCAGCTCCGAATATAAGCATGTTATAGCAGCAATCCACACAAAAGAGTTCTAGATAATAACCATGATTTTATTAACTACTTGACCGAGAGTGAGGTCAATACAGGAACATAACAGGAACTTCTTGATATTTTCGTAAAGACCAAACGTTCAACGTTGGTATTTTATTGTATGGAATTTTTACTGAAAACGATGATAACGCCGTGCAGTTGGAAATTCCTTACTTCGCACACCCGGTTATGCGCGCGCGATAACCCATGCCCTTGGGCATTAATGGGGGATCCAGACCGTTCAAGAACCAATCAGAACGTGCGGAGTATCTTTGCCGTACAATAATTAAAAATTACCGAAACCGTAGTTTTCTTGCGTGTTTTGGTTCCATAAGTACATGCAACGAAATTTAAAAACTGAAGAAATACTTCACTTAGCAATCAAAGTTTCTCTAGAAGGATTGCACGGGCTTCGAAATCACAAAAGTCCAGTCTTTTGCCAATTTGGCCTTAGTCCCTCATGATATGAAAACAGAAAATGCTTTCCTCTCGAAAGGTTAAATATATGACGAGTGTTTTGGTCAAACTGCCAGCAGCCTACAACATTACCCATCCCCTCTAGAGTCCCGTCGAAAATATTGTTGAAAAAGCGTCCCGTGACGTTTTGCTTTTCCATTGTATTAATAATCAGAGATCCGAAAAAGTGGATGCAAAGTTATTAAAACGCTAAAAATTAATGTCAAAGAACTGACATACTGAAGAGAAACCATAGCAATTATTCAGATAAAATCAAAAATATTCATTACTTCAGCATTCAGATCACTTGCTCCAAATGTTGACAAAAGAAGAAAAAGTATTTACTTAAAAGAAATTTGCAAACGTCAGACGAATTTACTTTGTCAAGAAAGATGAAATATTTGCACAAAATCATTGCTTTAAGGCGTTGCTATTTGTTTTAGACAAGTTTAACGTCTTGAATTAAGAAAACTTTGATGAATACTTTAAGCCCAAGTGTCACGAGATCATCTTCAGCATCATGAAAATTATCTTTAGAGTTTAGATGATTGAAAATGTTCGGTTTAAAAACATTTATCAATTTCGTCGTGATATGTAAAATAATTTACACTTGTGGAATATGACAAGTCTTCAATTAAAGTCCAACTGAATACAATTGTAAAATATGACAAGAACGAAAGAGAGCAGCACATGTACACGGTTGAATTTCTCGTATCAAAGAAGTAATGTGAAATCAGAGAAAAATTAATGGAGATTATCGACATATATTTTATATTCACGAGTGTTTCATTGAAAATTACTCAAAAAATGTGTATACGACTACATCCGAGACGGCAGTGCATTGTGATGGATTTTCCGAGGATTTCTCGAGTAAGTTTTCAAAATTTGTCAAAATATTTCCGAAACGAATTTTCGGCCTAAATTTTAAAGAAATAGTTTTTAGAAATCGTAAAACGCATTCTACTGAAAACTTTTCGAACAATTTCGGAATATTTTCCAAGGATTTTCGAAGACGTTTTGAAAATAAAATTTATATCTTCACACAGCCGTGTGATATATTCTCTTAAAGTCTTAAACTCTTTAACAATACTTCGCTTATCTAATATAGCTTGCGCTAATGTCTAAACGAGCGCATAGACGGCAGACAATATATAGCAAATACAAATAAGAAAACAAATTTTTTAAAAGCTCTAGTCTCATAAAATTTGGAACAACTGCTGCAAACGTATGTAACACTAATACAAAGGGGATTTTTTTATTGTTTTTCCAGTTTTATTTTCTTTACGAGACAATGCTAGTTACGCTGCTGATGCGGTTCTTGGGTGCTTAACTCGTGCATGTCCTATATAAACGTTCAGTATTAGATCGGGTACGTTTTCGTTTCCCTCGCGGGTCGCGATTTTCTGTGTTCGATTTATGATAACTAACAAAACTTTTTCAGGAACTTGCCAAGAAACTTACCGTATTGCTTTCTGTCAAAAATGCGCCAGTCAGTATATCACAGATCTTGCGACGGTTCAGTGTGTTCGCTATTCTAAAACATGATAGCAAAAACTACAGCGCTTCACCTGACGAAGTATTCACAATATGTGTTTCCCAGCCGAATTTATGAAAAACAAACCTTGCCACGTTCTTTTCTTTTTTGTTATTATATTAACTTCAGAAGGTTTCAAACAAAGTGGTTCAGCGCAGCAATAAATTGGCTGTAGCTACCGCTAATTTTGACACCTTGTCAGAATATTGATATAATATAATAATCTTAGATAACTGGTTTTATGTTTGTTTAGCTATTAAGTCGTTTTCTTCCATTTTTATTACAGAATGCCGAGTGAAACTGCACAGACAATTATGATGTCGCTGAATAAAAGGCAAATCAGTAACTGATCATCAGTAGGATACCTGAAATGTGTACAATTCTACAATTGGTTTTGGCTCAATTACACCCTTGACCATGCAATTGTATACGGTTTAGGGGGCGCTGTCCAATATGTGTGCATATAGTTACTGAACAAACGTTAGTATATTTTTATAACACAATAAAAGGCTTTGAAAATTTTGAAGTTGAAATGATCCGAACGCTTTCGACTCTATGTCATCATCAGGGATGATTCAAACTTCAAAATTTCTAAAACCTTCTATTGTTTTATAAAAGCGTTTACTATGATTTAATTAAACGTTATTAGAACATAGCTGGCAATTTTTCGCGCGCTTTTTGTATGGCACGAGCGTGCATCTATAACTCGATAGACGCACGCCCGTGCGTCTATTAAATCGCGTGATCGCATTCAACCATTAAAAATGCTCAGAAAGCTTAGGAGAATTTTGTACGTTATCAGCTTACGTGCATTTTTTCTTATAAAAAATGCTTAAAGTGACACAGGCAATGTTCTAAAAGAAATGGTCTATACTTTATTGTGCGTCTATCGAGTTATGGATGTACTTGGGAAGTTGGGAGAACACTCGAGAAGCTAGAGAAGCACTCGGCTTTGCCTCGTGCCACTCTAACGCTTCTCTCGTGCTCTTCCAACTTCCCGCGTGCGTCCATAACTCGATAGACGCACGCTGAGCATGGACCATTTCTTAATTATAGGTAAGGAAGGTCACCGTTCATGTTAGTTGAGCAGTGTTTTTAGTTAATTGGCAGATATCTCCGTTGTTACGCATCGGAAGCCCATAAACCTATATATCACTGGAAAGCTTATAAAATTCTCTAAATCATAGGTTATCTCGGTTTTTTAAGAATATAAATTCTAAACGAGTTCGAGCACTGCATTTTAGGACCATTGTACGCCCTTTCCGAAGTTCCAGCAAAACTGCACTTCATTTTACGGCATCATTCGTTACCTTGTCGTTACCGTGTGAGCGATTTTTAACAGCCTGCATTGTTACTACTTTAGAGCCGAAAAACCGGAAAAACAACTTCGGAAATGAGAGAAGCGAAGATATGTTAAAATTTTGTAAAAAGTTTCTAGAAATTTCAAAAATTCCCCACACGGTATTGTATTTCTAATATTTATCTATCAAAATGACAAGGCTTAAAGCAATACGTTAAAAAATTGCCGAATTGGGACTTCGAGTTCCTCAATCTTTTAGCAGCAAAGTTGTTTGACGGCGAGAAAAAGGCTTTTGAAAGCTTTGCTCTTTGCTCACGCCCCCAGTCAGAAGTGATTGTTTTTCTCCGCCCCCTTGATATTTCAGCCAATTAAGATCACTTCCGCTGGCATGCGGCAACTGTTTCCCGCCAGAAATTACCTTAAACAAACATTTGGCTTATGGTTTGCCGGTGTAGCAGGGTGCTTTGTGCACAGGTTGTGGAAGATAAAGAACACTACAGGAGTTTTTGTGCTGCCGCAAACCCATTCCCGATTGCTCTTAAAGCAAGAACTGCAGCACGGTTTAGTTCAAACATTTTGTTTTGTTGTTTTGCAGTGTTGAACTTCGTCGGCAATTGAATGACCGGCATTGTTTATTCATACAGCGGAGATTCCATTTTGACGCAAGGCCATGCTGTGACTTTGACATGACAATTCGAGGATCTCAACATCGCTCTTTTGCGGTCTTGATAAAGGGTTGCTCCATATAAGGCAACATCTAGCTCTTCTGGGTCTATTATGTTCATAATCTACAAAATTTACTTTAATTATGGGAGGTGAACTGACGTCATTAACGTGCTCGACGTCTGGTTAACGTCAGGTAAATAGACCTGACATTTAGCTCCCATAACTAAAGTACATTTTTCCAATCTATGAGTGGAAAAGTGCAACATATCAAAACTGTTGAGGCGATTTATTATCGCCTTCACCACTGTTGAACCCAGTCTGACGCTAGTCAAACTGGGTGACGTCGTCGGAATACGCCGGATCGTTTCCGATTGTTGTTCTCGTACTCAAATCTACACCAACCGCGTGGTTGATCGAGCCTTGAAGGATCCGCTCGGAAAACAAGAGCAGAACACAAGAAAAACTTATAGTTTTATCGATTTATTCGACACATGGGTGATGTAGGAGTGCTAACGCCTGCCTGGAAAGCATTTCTGCTGTTGTGCATTCTACCCGCCATCACATTAGTACAGGTAATCACATGGGGTCGAGTAAAGTTTGGGATTAATTTCACGAGTGTTTTCAATTTTTTTCCAAAATTGACCAAGCCGTCTATTACATGTTTATGATTAAAAGGGCGAAATTTGGCGTGTGTGTTGACTGCAAAGCCAATAAAATTTAAGCGTTGCTAGGTAACCAGTGTCCAATCGCAGCGAGGTGATTTTGCCCTCAATAAAAAAAAATGCCCTCGCCGTCTTAGCCAATCAGCAATGAGTAATTTTGCCCTGCATATCATAAACGTTGTATATTCTAGTACCTATCGGATTTCTATACTAAAAACAACTAACCTTCGTTTTGCAAATGGCATATTTAAAATATTACAACACATGGCAAAGACAAGCGGAACTACTATACGTATGTTAATGACTGTGAAGTTTGCATTGTGCGCAGCGTTGACCCTTCGTTATGCGATGAGACTTGCAATCATCACAGTGCCAACGACGCTTTCTCTTATTAAGCCTGTAGTGAATTGTATGTCTAAAGAAAAGCATCGTAACACAAGCGCATAAGGGCTTACACATGTTTAGAATTGATGCGTTCACAACCCTTCGCTTTAACTCACAAGGTTTACACTCTTTCCGCGTTCTTTTTGTATGATCTTTTTATTTCTAGACAGAAAATATATTTGTAAGCTGTGAACATTAACCAATTCATGTCCGCTTTTATTTAACCTGAAACCGACTATCATGTATTCCTTCCGAACAGTAAGTTCAAAATAGTGTAAGACTTATATACAATCATTGTTCAATATCTAAGTACTAAAGCTGATCACCAAACGGCGCCTTTTGAAACGATTTTAAAGTCCCAATATTAACAAAGTCATTTGGTAATGCATTCCATTCCTTCAATTTCTTTTCTATGGGCCTTGGTATTAGTTGTTGCAAGAGTTTGTCACAGGCTTCTTCTGTTTCTTCTCACAAAACCAGGAAGATCCAATTCACAGTGTTTATCAACTGCTCTGTGAAACAATGTCAGTTACTTGGATGAGTTTCTTCTCATTGACATTGGTAAGATTGTGCTAATCGTTTGAATTCCATTTGGTATTTATTTAGTTCTAAGGAACCGTTCATTTTTTACCGACTGCGGGTTAGTACCGAAACGAAATGGAAAAACAAAAAGTATTTTGGTTTGTTCAGCGATAATAAGGGCTAAAAGATGATTACAGTCAATCAAGCCCATTAAGTCTCGTGAAATGGAAGACACTTCCCGACTTGAAGCTTTTACGATATTGATATTTAATGCACCGTTGAAAAGGAATTAAGGAAGACTAACCCGAATGAATGATGTTCAAGCTTTGAGTTCCTTGTGATTATGCTTCATTGACTATAGCGAAACTGTTCCAGTCAATTCAAAAAACATTTCTCTCTTGACAAAGTTATTCAGTAATGCTTCCTCCTGCCTTTATTCTAAATATTGGATCAATATTGGAAGAATCTTTGAATAACTGAAGGAAGTGACCTATATATCTATAACCAATTTTCGCTTCGGAAACAACTGGTGGTATGAATAGCGAATGATCCTTTACTAGAAACAAAATAAACATTTTCTATAAAAATATATTTGGCCGACAAATCACGCCGGCACCAAGATACACCAATGTTGTTTTCAATATTTTCGGTTTCGCGAGTGAAACTATTCTTTTTAAAAAGAAAATTAAAAAGCGGAAATCTATCAAACACCGACAAAATAAAGTTGATTTATTCAGTTCCCGTATTAAATAAAGAAAATCCAACTGGATTCTGAAAGAGTCAAGAACGTCCAGCTAAAAAGGAGACCTTCGTCATATAAATATAAATTTACACTGAACTTTTCTTGGTGAGTATACTTTTGATAACTCCATAGCTGTATCACTAGTTTCCGCTTTTTCATAGTGCCTTCGCGTTTAAAAAAGATCTTTTATCACGTTCGTGACAGTATGATGAATGCGGAGAAGAAAAAAAGGAAAGATATTGTGAGAGACGGAACGCCTTGCCCAAGTTACTGTAATGCTTTCCCGGCCGACATACGAAAAAGCGTCGAAATTATCAATCAATTAATCAATCAATCAACCAATCAATCAATCAACCAATCAATAAAGTAATCAATCAACTAAACAATCAATCAATCAATCAATCAACCAATCAATCAATCAACCAATCAATCAATCAATCAACCAGCTAATCAACCAATAAACTAATCAATCAATCAATCAATCAATCAACCAACCAATCAATCAATCAATCAACCAACTAATCAAACAATCAACTCATCAACCAACTAATCGGTCAATCGACTTATCAATCAATCAATCAATCAAACAATCAATGAATAATCAGTCAATCATTTAATTAATAGATCTATCAAGTGAGTCATATTTTACTCCGGTCACGATCTAGCGCTCGCTCTCAAAAAATGTCCGCATTCAAATCCCAGAAAAAAAAGTAAATTTTCAAAATCTTTATAAACTAAAACAAAATGATATGGCTGGAATGTAAGAAAAACTTGTTAAGAACATAAATGAGCCGCAATTTTGTTGCAAAGACACAACTGAAAATAAAATTGATAAAGGCAAATTATTTTAATTTCTCTTTTCAACAAAATTTAAGCGGTGCCCTTAACCGTCTTTGTAAATTCATTTAAAGACAGAAGCCGTCTCAATCAGTTTGTGACTGATTACTTTTGATGGTAAAATTGTTCAAAGCTTCAGTTAACAAACTTCTGATTTCTCACGACGTGTCCATGATTAATTAATCAACGTATTTTGCCAGTCTTTTCATTTATGTTCATTTCAATATGTCTCAACTGGTACAATCCTAGCTACTCTCGGTTTATAGAACCAGAAGTTCTGATCAAAAATACTTTCAAAACAAGCGAAAGAGCGTTTATTGGAACCTGGTTTTCGAAATTTTGCTCGCTTCCAAACTTCTTGTTTTGCCTTCTGTGAATTTGAAGTCCGGATACGGCCCTGATTATACGGTACAAACTTCCCCAACACCAACCAACAGCTGTTTGCTAATTATGCAGCCGAATTTATACAAGCAGCTATGGGGTTAAGTTAATTAAACTGCAAAACGAAAAAGCATTGAGCCAAGCATCAAATTTGAGTGTTTGTAAAACTTATTAACGGACGGGACGTGTGAAGAAGGCAGTTCATGTCGTAGTTTGGCAAATTGTGGTGACAATTCAGGCAAACATTTGCAATTTGAATATAACTCAAGGTGTTCAAGACAGCTGGTAAGTTTTGAAAGCGCACCGGGATATCATTTGATCAAGGTTCAGTTATAAAATAGCAACATCAACAACGACAACAAGAAACATCAAGCAACGTTGGGAAATTATCTTCTTTGTTTTAATGGAAGTGTTCGAGTGTTTTCTTTTAGCTTTAAGAGTTATTTCAAATTTACAATTTCCTTCATGCCATGAAGGTAATTGCTTTTCTGGAAACAGTCAAGTTTTAATCATTTTTTTGCCAATCTTTTAAGAGAAAAACTGAGCACTTTATACAACTGATATTAGCAAGCCTTTTGTGTATTTTTAATACTGGGAACAAATATTAGGGCAAAGTTCGGATGCAATTTGAGAGACTTCTTTCACCTGCTTGCTGTTTGCAAACGAGGTAAGAAAACATACGAAATATGGAAAAGACTTTAAAAACAACGAGACTGAATGAGTAGTAACCATTTATGTCTGACAAAATTAACATAATATTAGAGAAGTTTTGTATGTAAACTGCGTTTAAGTTTTAAAGAGCAGAATCAAACCTCTGAAACATGCTGTTAAACCAAAAAGGATGTGTTTTACCAATGGCAATATTTAAAATTCTTAAGCAAAACATGCTAGGTATTAAATTATCGTCTTAGGTTTTTGAAAGGTGATGCGGCTTTCTTTAATTATATATCACTCAAAACTTTGTCAAAACCACTGTATACCTAAGAATACAGAGATCTTGGGACCCAGAGCGGTTTGTGAGGTCCTCATGCATTGTAGGTCATGTATTCCTTGATTATTGCAACATTTTGTAGAAACTCAATTTATTTGCACTAAAGCCACGACCCTTAAAATCATACCAACAAAATGCAAAGCACACAACCTCACCGCTCTTGTTACATATTTTAAAATGCTTATAGCAGTCTATAGAGCCGAATTTTTTGCAGTTAGCGAATAAACGGTGATGCTTTTTGCATATTTCTATTGCAGAGAGACCTTTTTGCTTGTTTTAAGTTGATGAGAATTATTGTCTACTAAAGGTATTGTCTACTTATTGTCTGCCAAAGGTAAGTAATGAAAATTTCCTACATATAGAAACTTTTTGTGCCTGGTCTTTGAAATGATTCAGACGGTGGGCAGTGTACACTCTTTATTTTAAGGAACATGTAATTTTGAGCTGAGGCAGTTTGAGCATCAAAACTATCTTAATAAGAACCAATCGCAAACTGACATTTGGTTCATATGAGCCTATGGATTAGATTGGATTATATCAATAGTTCCAGTTCTAGTTCTAAAAAGATACAAATTTTGAAGAGAAAATTTAATTGAGCCAACCTACATGCATAAATGGGTCTTTAATGCCTTCTTAAAGCTCCTTGTTACTAGTGTACGTGTACTTATAATTACTTCATAATTATCGATAACATATCAGTTGTCGATAATAAAAATAATCGATACCTAAACAGTCCACTATTTAACCCAAGTTGTCGATAACAAAATGTCAAAAATCTAGTTATCGATAACTAATGAGTTTTTCTTTTTCAACAACTATATTTTCTTATCTGTGAAATAGTTATCGTTATCTAATCCAATTTGCGACGTCCTTGGAACAAAGTTTAAACAACTGGCTGGGCAAGTTGCCATATTGGTTGTAATTCATAATGATGTATCTGTTCTCCCGTGTGTGGAAAAGCTATATCGAGCGCTAATAGTGATCAAATATTTTTGTTAACGACAACTTAAAATTATCGATAGCCGTTTTCCATGTCTGTGGAGGTCCTAAGGTGTTACGGCATTTAATTACTGCTCCCACAAAGTAGATTGATTCACCCCCAAGATTTTCGAAATGGTTGCAGATAAAAATTTGCCTGGCAATTTGGCAAGTAAGCAGCTTTAGCCTTGTTAATTACTTTCCATTACAACAATTAAGTCTTAATTAAGAATTGCTGCTATGGCAACAGTCCAAGGACAACAAGCCCGCCATCTTGGGTTTTTCGAAAATTTTATTTGTAGCAAATTTGCAGTTATTGCCTTGATTTTAACAGAAAATATGTAATGATAGGCTCAAATAGCAAACTATTCAAAAAGAAAGTGAAATAGTTGAAAAGAGAATATATTTTGTGAAAAATTTCCATTTCTTGATTCAAACTTCAGTTTACATAATTAGTTTCGCATAAATTAAAAGTGATGTCGTCATCCAATTGACGTCAGAAGATGTATTAATAATTGGAATACAGGCACTGCAAGTTTCATTTTAATTGCTGAAAAGCTTCAGGATTTAGGTTGGAAAAACCTAGGGGGGGGGGGAGGTAGAATCGTAGTCTGTAGAACCCCCTCACAAACGTTTAAGGGTTAAGCTATCAGTATGAAGACGAGGGCAGCGCAAAACAAAATGTTTGTACACTATTTTCAGGTGGAAATTTACCACCCTTAGCATCTGGTTACCGCCGAGCAAAACGTTTGGGTTTTGTAGAAATCGTGAACGAGTTGCAAACAAATTGCCCCGCTTTTAGTTCGGATTATAACTGTCGGTTGTTGTTGCTCGCACTTTGTAACGAAATTAAACAAGAAAAGCGTCTGAATGATACGCAGACAAAAGAAAACACCAGAAAGAGTATTTTTAGCAGCTGCCGACCAAGGCGTTGTCGACTGGGCTTTTGTCACTAAGGCAAATGTCAAAATACTACAAATGGTCAAGTTTTGAATCCCAGCTGCCGCTGATACTCAATTTTCTGCCTCGACTTGGTGTTTAACTTACAATACGGAAAACTGATGAGATCGAGGCTAATATTGTCAAAACGAGGCTGTACGTCATTGTAATTAGCGATGAAACTGTGAAAACAAAACTTGACTTTTGTCTGTACTGTCAGATTAATGTGAACATGAACAGCACTGTGACGTTAGTTCAATTATATAAACATTAACCGCTTTGCCGTCGCGGTTGAATTCCTCCTGTGTATCTGTTAAATATATTGGATATGTATTGCCGCCAAATTATTAAATATTATTATTAACTCCAAATGAAATTAAACGGTAATTTTAACTGAAAAACATTATAATAAGTAGACATGAAACTAACAGAAATATACTTACCCGCGACATCTAACGGACCTATTACTTCGAGAAGGGAAAATGCATGGTCGGAAACTTTCTCTCATAAAATGATTCCGCAAAAATAATTTGTAAGCACAGTCATCTAGAGTGTTTTATAAACTTTCCTGCAGCCTTTAAAGGTTTATGGATATCCGACATATGTTAACAGAGTTGCGAGCTGATATATGTAAAAACACATCTCAAGCTGAGCAGTTATCTTAAAAATTGTGATAAGATGAGAAACAATTTTATTTGACAACGATGCGTGGGTGTTATACAAGTGGGTGATGTCTTAAACATGCTTTAAGCGCACAATCATCCGCCGTCAATTGTCAAGTTTTCATCTGAACCAAGTCTCCCTAAATTATCTCTACACATTTGGGGATTTTACTTCAAAAAATGTCAATTCTATTGTCTTCCTCTCCCTCTTTCTACCTCACTCCCTTGCTGTTAGTTTTTTATTTCTCGTGAAAATTCTTTTTGCTCAACTGACCCACCTCGATTAGATATTTGCTATCTACGAGTCAGCCATAGTTCTATGTAGAAAACTTTTGAAAAAAGTAAATATAGTAAACAGCACCGACTGATGAAATTACGTCACGGTCATCAATAGAAATGCGTCACATTAGAATTTCGAACGCATTTCTTGTCAGAGTAAAGCTGTATGCACCAAAAGAACTACGCCATACGTTGGTTGAACAACACATGCATGAGACAGTCCTTTGCACTGTCGGGTATCCTCCTAGATACCATAGAAGTATTTTCAAAAATATAGAAACTGGAAAAAGCGCAGTTGTGGAACCTTTTTGGTAGGTATTCTTCCTGAAATTCATATCTATGGTTGTTTTCTGCGTTTTCCTGGGCCAAAACACACACGCTTTTTTATAAGAACCAGTAAATTTGGCTTAGAATGCCTTGGCGGGTGTATTATTGATCAATTCATCCCCGCGGACTTATCTTGGATTCGCTGAGTCATTTTCCCGAGACGATTTCCAGTAATTATTCAAGGCAATGATAATGAGAGAAAAACTGCGAATCATTTTTTATTCATTCTGTATTGTTAATTTAAAGGTCGTAAAGTTTTAAACGAAAATTAGCTATCAAGCCCAAGTAGTCCGAACCTCACTGCTTGTTCTAAAATTGTTCTTAAATTTTGGCTAACCTGAGCCTCGTTGTTCTTACAAAGTTGTTATAAAAAAGCGTATAGGTTGAAACAAAACTTTCAAATTCCGAAACTGTCTTTCTCATACCCATGGGACTTTTACTAGTTTGTTAACATAGGCCAAAATATCACCACTGCCAGGCACTGCTCAATCTTGGTGGTTGATAGAGACCGCTCCCTTCCCCACTCCTTTTCTCAGGGTTTCACATGTTAAATCCAAAACCTAAACCAAAGATCACCTTGTTGATTAGACAACTGAAAAACATCCCCATACATATCAACCTCACAACGCTCCCTTTCTGCCCAGATTAGCAACCGCTATTTAGCAGTATTAAACTGGAACAAAAAACTGTTAGTGTTAGTTGCCGCTAAAAACTATAACTGGTGTCCAATTCGCCTTAACATAAAGTTTAGCAGATCCATGATATGATTTTTGAAGCTATTTTTTCCAATCAAAACAGTCAAAAGTGCTATATTTTACGTGATATGAAGTTTTTTCCGCTTAAAAGTTACAGCACGTAGCTAGGAACAAAGCAGCTGGCGCCAAACTTGACTTTATAAGTATTTTACCGCTTGAAAATTTGCTGATATCGTACCACAAAAATAGAGGCCGTCCATTTAAGCAAGTTCTTCGTGGTTTCACGTGAATGCCATGTTACAATAAAACATTTCAGTACTAAAGACAAGTTCACACTTGTGAAATAAACCTGAGCCCAATCATAAGAAATTTAAATAACAAAGGAAAGGCCAAGGAATACCAAGTCCGGGACGAAGCGGAAAAAGCTCGCATTCGAAGCGCTTCTTTTCTTTTTTTCTTTTGATATTTTATTTTTTTACGCTTGTGTTTATTTCACAAGTATCAAATAGGCTTCAGGAGGTAAAAGTTTTTTTTTCTTCCGTAAAAGTAAAAGTCTAAGCATCGAATTTAGCGTTAATATTACAAAATGTTTTCAGCTCATCAGTTACAGCAGGTGCTATAAGTTTAGCAATGCCGTCTCAGTCAAAAGAAACAAAACAGGAAAGAATTTTAATAAGAGTTACGTGACTTACCGTGAAATAGCCAAATCCACAAAGAAACGGTAAAATAACCGACAAATGAAAGACAAACAGTCAGTACTCCAATTTACCCTCCGTACGCGTGTGCATGTAACAGGAACTCATAACCAGTGAGGAAAAGGGACAAGTTTCTCAAACCAAACAGCTGTAGGAAAAAACAACAATGACAATCGTGTAGCATACAGTCATTGGGGCCAGTCATTGGATAAGTGACCGTAAATGATGCATGTTAACAGGCCTTTCGCAACACGTGGCCACTGAACCCCAACGTAGTTGCAAAAATGCATAGATTCATATCCTTGATTCAACTCGAAACATGTACAACATATATAAGATAAAAATTTAAGGTTCAGCTTTTTTCGGGGATAAAGTATATGCTGTTTCGCACCAACCCTGGGATGCATGCGGTCTAGTACAGCAAGGAGACTAGTCACGTGTATACCTAATTAAAGGCCTTTATTTTATGCTCATGCTCATACATCAGAATGAAAAACACAATAATTGAAACGTTTTGATGTGCGGATCAGATTGTTCATGCGAATTCAGTGTTGGGTGCTAGCTATATTGAAGTGACATTTCCTTCTTCACAGCAACAAAATTCCACTGAAAATAACGGCTTAAAAGTGACTGAATAAGTTTTCGATTTTAACGAGTCACAGAATTACCTAGCCAAAAGAGTCTAGCAAACCGATTGGCTCAGTAATAACTAAAAGATTAGAAGTACTTAAAATGGAATTGCCTCTTGCATTAAACCGAAACTAACGTGGCACATTTTTAGCCGATTTTTGTTGATTGCACTAAGTAAAATCCCGCAAGTAAGAACCTGCATTTTTCCAGGTTAGCCTAAACAGGTTCTTACGTAGCTAGTGGTTGACACAAATTTGTGCTACGGTGAAACCTCGATTTCACGAAGTGCCAAGGGACTGGGGAAATTAGTTCGTTATATCGAGGGTTCGCTATATCGAAAACCTCGATATAACGAATTTGCATAAAAATTACCAAAATGTTCGTTATATCGAGGTATTCGATATAACGAACATTTTGGTAATACCTCGATATAACGAACATTTTGGTAATACCTCGATATAACGAATTTATGGTCGGTATATCGAGGTAATCATTGTTGCGCGGAATGACACAGCCTTCAGTTCCGTAACTGAAAAAACGAAAAGATTAATTGAACTTATAAAAGACAAAGAAGATAACGGTGTTAAAACAACGTAACTTTAGAAGTGTCAAGTCTGTCAACTATTCCAGTGTTCCTGAACAATAAGTTGTTGACCGAAAAGCTGTTTTCTTGTTACAGGAACAATAAATTGCCATTGTGATTGTCAGTTCCGCATTCATCTTTTGTCACGCGCTGACATTTATTCGTTATATCGAGGCAAATTTTGCATTTGGGCTTCCACATTGTGTTCGTTATATCGAGAATTTCGTTAAATGGAGGTTCGTTATTTCGAGATTCGTTCATTGGAGGTTCTGTTCCATACATTTTACTGTAACTTTTGCCGGGCTGAAAAAGTTTGTTCGTTATACCGAGGACTTTGTTAAATAGAGGTTCGTTAAATCGAGGTTCCACTGTATCTAGATTTTTTAACAGGTTCTTATGATTTGGCGAAAAATTTATGTTGGTCAGCAAAGAGGGTTTTAGTGATCAACTTAAAAGTTTTCATACCTAATGAATGCTTATAGATGACTATAACAGAAATGTAAACTCGCGTAAGTTTTAATTTCCTGTGGCAGAACACAATTTTATATACATGTGCTGTTTTTTAAAATAGATTTTTAAAACAAGAACCTCCAAATTTTAGGCCAAAGAGGTTCTTTTATAGAGGGGGTCTAAATGGGAAATTTTAGCCTATGAGGTTCTTAAATCTTTGGTTCTTACTCGCGGTACGTTTTTTCTGTAGCAAGTACAACTGACAAACGTGTGTTGAAACAAAGGTGTTATATATAGACCATTTCCATAATGCGCCTCAGTGGCCATGAACAAAAACTCAGAGTCGAGGCCAGTAGGGCCAAAATACAGCAAATGTATGAGAACTTGGAACTTGACCTCGACTTGAAGTTATTGTTTGTGGTCACTGGAGCAATTCATATGCTGGAATAAATTTGAACGAGTGGGTTTTCAAAGAGAGCCTTTAAGCGAGTGCAATTTTAGTTCTTTGAAAACCCATGCACGAGTTCAAAATTGTTCCAAATTCACGAGAAAAAACATATGATTTTAACACACGCGCAAAAATTTTGACAGGAACTGTCGAAATGCGAGACGTGTGAAAGTTAACTTATTCAGCAAGCCTCGAAATGATAAATACGCAAGATATGAAACAAAATCCCATCCAAAGTGAAGATACAGAAGACGAGTTCTATTTTGAACTCGAATGTTTTGTTCAAACAAAACAAAAACTTTGACACACCTCCACACGTAGTGGCCAAATTTTAAGAATGTTTTAAGAATATAATGCTGATGCTCAGATTTTGTTAAGAATATATTTTTGCATGATTTTCTACAGTTCCCGTCATGGTACCTCTGTGGGGAATGCTTTTTTTGAAGCCAAAATGGCCAAGTATCGTCTAGCGTATTACAGTGTAACATGATACAAATCTATTAACTTTGAAGCTATTCGACACCACAGTCATTTTAAAAGCAGAAATTCCATGTCACCGATATTCCTGAAACTAAGAATATTCGTAAGAATATTTTCAGCCTTAAATCGGACAAAAAGGATTATCCAGCCTTGGTCCGAAAAACAATCAGTTCTTATAAAAACAGTGAACTTAGCTACAGAATATCTAAAGACGATCTCTCTCTTCATTATCGTTTGCCGTTTGTAGTGACACGCGAAACAAAAATGTCGATGCTTCAGTACAAAATCTTACATAATGTTCTTCCAACAAATTTACTTCTCTACAGATTGAAAACTAGTGATACAGACGAATGCCCGCTATGCAGCAATGGTTGTATTCACAGCATTGAACGCACACATGTTCTTTACTTGCACTTTTGGAATCGAGTTTTGGCGCTGTTTTTACAATTGGTGTCCATTTGACGTTCTATTACACAGACATGTAACCAAATCAGAAATATGGTTTGGAGTTCTTCGAAATAAAACAATGGAGGTCGCTTTAAACCACATTATCTTAATAACCAATTGTTATATTTACCATAATTTCATCGAAAATACTTCCACACTAATTTTTCGGTTTTTCTTTCACTACTTTGATTTTGTCTTTAAAAAGACAAAATCAACACAGAAAAATACATCGCTTAAACTTCTCACAGAAGCTGATGCTTCTCACGTCTTTAAAAGGAAATAAGGCAAACTAATTAACACTTTTTAGAATATAGAGTGAGAACCCATGTATACTCTTTGTATCACTCGCTTATTTTGTAAATAAAGCGCAATTAACTATGGAAAAAAAGCTCCTCTTAGTTCAAGTTATAACGCCAATCATAAGTTTTGCATCACAAGAAATTTGCACTCAATTTCCTATTCTGCACTCAATTTCCCTGAAGCTGCACTGCTCTTAGACAATAGGCATCCAGAATTTTTTCAAGCATATTTATTCAGCTAAAAGAGTTAAGTCTAATCCTCTGGACGGACCACCAATCATTGCAGGTAACCCTTAGCAGAATCATGTACTCATTTATATAGCTAGGTCGGCTGGAGCAAATCGGGTGAAGTAACAACACGTGGCTGGGCCAGGGCTCAACCTTTGAGTTAGCTAAACACCCCATCACTGCGTCGCCGCAAGTGACATTCAGAGGTAGATAACTTTATATTTCCCTAAAAACCACAGTAATTTTTCTAGTTTATAGCGGTTTGAACACATGATCAGTTGCTGAAAAATACTTTGAATATGTTAAAAACGAATATAAAAAGATTCAATCGGCTTAACCGATTCATTTCGAAAACGTTTTCTTTAGTTTTCAAAGTCCACTGACTTCCGTCAACTCGTACTGACAGCTTTCGATCATTCAAAACAGTGCCAGGAGTTTGGCTTTGCACATGTCTTAAAAATTCCTCGAAACGGTTAAATGTCTCACCAAACGGTTGTGCACTTTCCAATTTCAGGTTTTAGGTTACGTTTTCAATTTTAAAAAGGAAAAAGCAGCAGCTTCTAGGTTTTTTCTCGTTGAGTACACGAACCATGCATCTTTCTTGTTAATGTGATTAGCTGGCCTTACCTGCTAACAGAGCATATCAGTTACCATCTCTAGTAAATGCGAAAGACATACTTTCCTGAATGCGTGTCGTTTTTCCTGTTGAGCATTCACGCGGTTTCTAGTCAGAAATAAAACTTGTCAATCAGGTTTCGCTTGCCCTTTCGGTCTAACTGCTGACCTGTTAATTACGAGCCCACTATTTCGTGAGACTAGTGTAAAACCTGTTTGACAGTGCACTGTGTGATCTCTCGCATGATCTTTGGGCATAACCAATAGAAAAGCAGATAAGACCTTAGGTATGGTAAGATTAGCAGAGTAAGTTGGTCGAAGCGTTTGGTATATTTTTAACTTTATGAACACTGAAGAAGTTAGGTTACCGGGGCGGGCATATTCTTGATTGAGATATTCAACTTTAAGAAGCTAATCTTTGGTCAATAGTGGTTACAAACTACACCTGATCGTCCTGCAGAACACGACCATTCAAGCAATGAACTATGACTTTAATCAACTTAGTTTCCTGGAGTCTTCGTTTATCAAAACTTGGAACTCAGGAGTTCAAGTAACCAAAGAGTTTGTACTGCTTAGCTAAATTGTTATATTTCCTTCCATCCTTTGGAACTTTTCTCACTCCTTGCAGCCAGTTAACGAACTTCATTTTCATAATTGTTTAATGCTTCCTTCACTTGCATATAAACTCAGCAGTTACAATAATTTAACAATGGTTTTGAAAAAAACTTTTAGAAGATGTATCCATTCTTTTTTCTTCCACTTATCGGCAGATATTGGTTTGAGTCCGAATTAGCCATAATATGTGGACGCAATTAGTCATTGACTTTTGATCAAATTTGGCTGGTTTTTTAACATAAATAATTGTGTAGTTCAAACATCATCGATGTTTGTATTTATTTACAGATTGCCTCATAATGGCAGAGTTGAACGAGAGTACGTGGTTCTCGAACGTTACAAGCAAAACAGGAAAAACTACTGCAATTGCCACACATTCAACGATACTCCTTTTGTCACTGGGTGGGAACTTCCTCATCGTTGCTGCAGTCTACAAGAACAAAACACTTAGATCACCTCTCCACTATTTCGTAGCGAATATGGCCGTTTCCGATTTGTTAATGCCCGTGGTTGTTTTACCAGCACAGATAAATGCGGCATATTATGATGATGATCACTTCTGGTCGGTTGGTGGAACACTGGGCGATGTTCTTTGCAAGCTTGTAAGGATTGTTTGGGATGTGTCCGTTGCCGTGACCATACTTAGTATGGTGTCCATTGCCGCTGACCGGTTCCACGCCATTCTGTTCGCTATGAAGCCACCATTATTCTCTCGAAAAACATGTCGCCGAACAATAATAGCAATATGGGTCGTTTCTATAACATTTCGGGGACATTACTTCCATGCATACAAACTTGTCCCAGAAGGCCAGGAGTTGTATTGTATCTTCCAGTGGCACCCGGTTTCTTACACAAAGATTGTGGGAAAGGTGACCTGGCTATCACTGCTGTCTTTGTCCAGCATATCTGCTGTTGTGTTAACCCTCCTGTATTCTAGTATTGTAATATCACTGTATCGACAAAAAAACATTTGCCACATGGCCTCTGAAATTGTTAGGAGACGCGCAGAAGAAAACCGAAAAGTTACTTCTATGCTTGTGTTGGTAGTGGTCATGTTTTATGCGGTATGGATTCCGTATCACGTAACATTTTTCATCTTTTATTTGGAGCCAAACATCACATTACCGCACTTAGTGTCCTGGCTAGCAAAAGGGCTTCCCATGTTGTACCCTGTGATCAACCCTGTGATATATTACACGTTTAACGAGAAGTATCGTCACGAATTTAAAGAACTACTTTGCTATTGCTGGCGCTGTAACAACAAGTGTAAAAGATGTTTTCCTGTAGCAATCACGCCTCAAGCACACGACAAAGATCCCAACTCAGGGCAGGAAAACAATGCTATTGAACTTCCGTAACAATATTAGTGTCTCCTTATTGTGAGGACAATATTCCAAACTCAGGACAAGTGAACGATGATACTGAGAACATTGAACTTCAGGAACAATGTTAGTGTCACCTCAGGGTGAGAATAATGATCCAAACTCAGGACAAGTGAACGATGATATTGAGAACATTGAACTTCAGGGACAATGTTAGTGTCACCTCGGGGTGAGAACAATGATCCAAACTCAGGACAAGTGAACGATGATATTGAGAACATTGGACTTCAGGAACAATGTTAGTGTCACCTCAGGGTGAGAACATTGATCCAAACTCAGGAAAAGTGAACGATGATATTGAGAACATTGAACTTCAGGAACAATGTTAGTATCACCTCAGTGTGAGAACAATGATCCAAACTTAGGACAAGTGAACGATGATACCGAGAACATTGAACTTCAGGGCCAATATTAGTGTCACCTCAGGGTGAGAATAATGACCCAAACTCAGGACAAGTGAAC
>JAOBYE010287540.1:0-15851 GCA_025403585.1 Parazoanthus swiftii | reverse complement strand
ACAGTGTAAAAAGATACTGTAGCCTAAGGTTGACCAATCAAAAAGTTGTACGCTGGAGAGAGCGACGGGAGGGGGAATGTGGCTGCGGGTCTTGACTGGGGCACAAGATGCTATATACAATAACATAACATGTTCAGCGCATTCCATGGTAAGTTATCATAGATAACAAAATTCTGTGAAGGAATTAAGCGCTATTTTGTCTTTTATATTACTTCAAACCTTATTTCACGTTTACTCAGAATACACCCTTGACTAATGTGAAAAACTATATATTTAACTACTGCATACAACGGTTAGAGAGATACTTCTGTCTGACAGAAGTTTTGTAAACCAACCCCTCCCTTCAATTCCAATTGTCCTTCGCAATATCTTTGGGTTGTGGAAGGACAGTACATACGGGAGTCCGGATAGCCGAGTGGTTAGCTCTTGTTCCTCCCATCTCTGTGGACCTGAGATCGAACCCTGGGCTTCGCATGTGGGCTGAGATCTGTCGATCTCCTTCTGACTATAAAAACGATTTATAGTAAAATATGGGCCTGAGCTTAGTATGGGTCGAGGTTGGCACTAGTCGGAAAAATATCTAAATCCACACCTTGCTTCAGATTTGTTGGTAACATGTTACTCATGAACATAAAAAATACTGCCTCGTTCCCAGGCATCTATCGGAAGAGTATTGTCTGGAGAACGTTGTTTTTGCAGGTGCGCTAGTAGTAGAGAGAGGCCGCTCTTCACGACGCCCCTTTAAAGGCATGGGAGCGAGACAGTCAAAAGTAGACAGTACAAATTAAAGTGGCTTGGCGAGTTAAACTTGTCCTTAGTATCCGTATTGTTGCTATATGATCTGTGTAAAGGGTTTGTAAACTAAAAACTTGTGGCGATGTTAAATTTCTCCAGTCTAAATTTTCAGCATTTAGAAGATAAGAATTTTGAGATTAAAATCTTCCGTTTCAGCTAGACATTAGACAAGGGAAGAAAACTGTTAGATTATTTGTTTGAAAAGTTTTCCACTTTTTTGCAACGCATCTACTTCATCATTCAGCCAGTGTCAGAACTAAAGGAAAAATGGTTACAGACTTGAAAATACGTTTCAAGAAACAAAGGTGATTATGAGTCGTGCATGCTGTCTTTAAGGCCGGTGAGTGACTCATCAGCTTGCCTCATAGATTTTCGTTCGTGAAGCTAACCTTCTCCACAAGCAACTTTATAGTGAAGTTATGTTGAAGGAGATAGGGAGAATGATGGCTGTTGTAGGCTGAAGTATGGTTAATGAGGGTGAAAAAAGAGAGGAGCGGAAAAGCCGCCATTCGGGGTACTCCTATGCATTCCTCTTTTTTCCCCTAAATCTCCTTTACCTTCATTAACCATACATCAGCTTACAAAACCATCATTCACCGTATCTGCTTCATATTTCACTTTAGAGTTGCCTGAGGAGACTAAAGCAAAGCCGTGATGATTAGTTTTGAATTGAGTCTGTTGTTGATCGATTTCCCCCGATCAAGTTGCTTAGCTCCAACGCAACTGTTTTCGTAAGGTACATGCTTCTCCATCTTGGAGATTGAGAGATCCTTGCAAACTGCAGAAATATAACTGTTTACTTACTATTTTATTGCTCGCCAGCGAACAGTTGAGGTAGAACCCCAGGGATTTGATAAAAACAAAGTACAGCAACTTTCTGGCTCGCCCCCCCCCCCGCCTCCCGAGCCCGTGAACCCCTAAAAGCCCTGGCAAGATAGGGTGAAAAGATCTTTTCAATATACTCATAACAATCACATTTTGCCAAAATTTGGGCATACCTTTGAAGATATTGGTTCCCTCCCTCTAAGAGAGTCTATAAATAAAATCATGTTCGCTAATCGCTAAGCTGGCATTGGCCTAACATATTAATTCAATAACACAAAGTTTTGTGGTCTGCTTGTATCGTCTGCTCCTGAGTGGAGGGGGACCCACTCCCATTTTAACAGGGGCATTAGTACTCGTCGCACCTCTTAGAGGTGCAAATCCTGGTTTTTGGTACCGCTCAGGGTGTTAAAAGTAAAATTTCTTCATTTGCTTTACAACACAATATTTTTTAGGGATGCCACGGTCAACTGAATGGCATTTCATATAAACATCGGAAATAACGACTGATAGCCGAAAGTATTTGATGCTTTTTTTCCCTTTAATGTTATTAAATTCATTGAAACTAATAGCTCCGTGCACGTGCCAATTGGATGGTTCGCAGCGTACGTAAACCATAGAGCTCCCAAAATTTCTTTCGCGCTTCATTTTTTCTTTGCAGCTGTCGGTGTGTTTTGAAATTAATGTAAACGAATTTTTATGATAATAAGCAATTAGTTAATATCTCCTTCTTCGGAGAAAGTAGAATTTGCAATCAATACTTAGTAGTAAACCGTGTTTCTTCGCATTAAACAAAAAGCGAATGTATCGTTGATCTTGCACTAATCCGTTAATACCATAAATCTAGCATAACTAACGTCTAAATGCTTTGCTCGTGGTAACTAAACTTAAATTAAAACTGCACCTGCCTCTCCGCCAAAACAATCGGATGATAAGTAGTGCAACGGAATAGCAACATGAGCTTTTAAAAATTTCTAAGTCAGTTCCTATCACAATATTAAAACTAAAACAGAACCGAAATTGGACCGCACCGTAGCTGCTGTGTGACGTGCACTTAGCATCATGCACTAAAACAAAATAATATTGAGAAAACTAGTAAGTTTTTTTACAATTTTGATTGCGAGAGTCTTGTTCTGTATTACAGGATATTATACATTTTTTTGTTTACAAAAACTAAAGGTGTGTCAGAATTCTCGTAAAAAAAACTCGAAAAAAAAAACTATTTGAAATAACTGGTCTTTTCGTTTTCTAAAGAGAACATTACTTTTTAACTAGTCAAACGGTCTGCGTTAGAGTTGCCCTGTAAGTCAACTGAGACACTCGATCAACTTCAGGTTGAAAGCCAAAACTATTGTTAAAGACATTTGCTTTAGTGAGAGTTTGATAAAATCAAGAAAACACACATTGGTTTTTATAAAAGAAGCCAATAGGAAAACAACAAGATTTATCTTTGAGTATTTCCAAGCAAGACAAAATTTACTTATTGGTGCAAAAAGAGTCAGTGGCTCTGTGATTATTGCTGCTGACATTTCGTTACACTGACAACACTGGTGGTTACGGATTAAGAAACGGGTTTTAAAACTTTATCAGAAACCATAACAATTGATTTAATGTTCGCCTTTTGTAGGCTTCTAAGGCGCTGCTTACAGAAAAAAATCAGTGAGAAAAAAAACTAAGGAAACTAGAACAATTGCTTAATAAAAAAGCTTTAACCGCTTTTTAAATGTCTAAACTCGAGTTATTCTTGATTGACAGCATACAAATTATACGTACTGAGACCTAAGAAAATATAGCCCCTCTGATTGCCAGGTATACTAATTATCTAATCATTTATAGATCGTAAAACGTCTAATGAAGCTCAGTCATTCAGTCAGAGGGCTGAAAAGAAAACTTGTAAAGAAGCTAACGAATAAACACAAGAGCGATCCCGGTAACCTGTGGTCCAGTATCTGTCATAGCAACCTTTTAACTGGTCTACACAAACTTCGTTTGCATGTTTTGTCTTTCCTTCCTTTGACGATTGCGTACGTCGATCTGAAATTCGAAGCCCCCCACCATCTCCGTTAAGACAACAAATGCCTTTTTGGCGTCTGCCAGCAGTCAACCTGTAAAGAGTATTTCATTGGTTCTTTTTACTTCAAAACTTGTCTCCTTGTAGCACAAGATATCCGAATGATGGGCTTTTCAGTGTTGAAAGGTTCGAACACCAGCGTAAAATTAAGCAAAAATATGCGGTTTAAACAAGTATTAAAACATTTAAAATCATGCTGAAAAATCATGCTGAAAAGCATTCTGTAAATGAAGCGAATTAATGATGCAAGGGAAGTCGCCCACTGATGATGGGCTATAGCTCATTGATATTTCTTTTTATATTGGTTCGATACTTGACTTTCATTAGTCACTGCCTAAATCAGAAACTTTAAATTAACTTTTATTTGTTGGGATACCAGTTATATGTTTAGGGATGTCACGATTCAGTGAGGCTGTCTAACAAAATAAAAAGTGTTTTTGGCGTCTGCCCGCAGGCGATCTGTGAGGCGACACTTTAGCCAGGAATGATGAAACATTGTGAAGCTCAAGCGTTTCTTCAATATTCAAAAAATATATTTTTAAAAAGGTGGTAAACTAAATGTTTATTTTTCATTTTATCTGCATGCCAATGCATAAAAAGATAAAACCAGCAACACTCTAAAAGTGGTTATTAGAAAAGTCAAACTATATTGTTTTTCTAGTTACAAGAGACTTGGAAATTGCAAATGTTTGTTCGAAATTTGTCAAGGTCATAGGAAAACCGCCCTAACCGATAAGAGAACAAATAAAAACGAAAGTTGAGGACTACTCAATTGAAATCTTAATTGAAGATCTCAACTTGTGCTTGGAGAATTCATAAAACGAGACAGAATCTTTAAGTCGTCCTTATATCAATTTAAAGCTGACACAAAATGACATTTGGAGAAACTGACAGAAGCACAATTTTACTTTTGAAAAGTTCGTTTCGTTTTTTCAAATCAATATCATACACAAACTTTAATAAAAATCAGATGCTATTTTTAAACTAAAATTTCTTTAAAATGTGTTAAAATTCACAACCGATTAATGTAGATCATTACGAGAAAGGAAAGGAAACCAATCATCAACAGATGTTGTTGACTCAATACGTGCAGCCATTACTCGTTTTCAAATTTGAAATTTGTGCAAAAACTTTGGTATGTGGGATCAAAATAGCTTAAAGTAAGAACAATTACAACTAAATTCTGTACAATTTTATCAAAGTTTTTTTGATATCAAAAACGTAAATGTTTTTGTTTTTTATTTGTTTTAAAATTGCACTCGCGCGTGAAGTCAAAACTTTTAAAAATTTACAGTTTGCTCTCACGATCTGTAGCTGTGCCGATCTATCACCTACGGCTAGGCCGTCATCATTTGGAGCATAAACGTATCCCTTGTAGTGCTAAGCGAGACAATTATTTGATTCATGTTATTTAAACGCGAAAGGGTATGAGATAATGCGATCCTGCCTTGCGTATGTTTACTTAGGAGAGACCTCACAGGGTGTTTACATAGTATCAGTTCTATATTTATAATAAATATAGAATAACAAAACACTTCAGTACAAGCATGGTAGGCGAACGAAGAACTCCGACGAATTTTATGTCGTTCATAAACGATGAGAACATGCCGATAAGTAGCCCTGTTAGAGAAGAAATATGCAGGTTCGGACATTTTTATTACCGCCAAAGGCAGCAAGCGGTACAGCCTGTATCAATTTATCACCCCTTTCAGTACGCGCTGTTTGGCCAAAATTGATCGACTAACTTCACGATGCAAGATGAACTAGGCGAGACAACGGGAGAAATACAACATTTATCCGAACGAAGTCAAGAAAATGTAAGGCGGGATACCGACGATGTCTCTGAACCGCAAAGGATAAGTTATTCAAACTTGAGACCTAGAGTGACCTATAAGATTGACGTATGTCAGCTTTTTTTGTTTATCTTAAAAGTTTTATTTGCCTACACCATTATTTGCAACAGTATACGCCCATGAAATTTAAATAGGTCACGTTTATGCTCCAAATGATGACGGCCTAAGAGTACCGTGTCTTGCCTGATGTTTTTGGATTGACTGCTGTTAGATAATCATTTTCATTTTTAATAAAACTTCAGTCAACTCAAATTCGGCCACTTTTTCCCTCCAAAATTCCCTCCAAAATAACTAGAAGCAAATGCTTGCGCGAGTATCACGTGTGAAAAATTATATTTCTTTTTCAAAAAATAGATCTTTAAAAAAATCATTGGATCAGACCCATGTATGAAAGATGTCTTCTCTTAGTATTATCATGATAACCTCTTGCATCTATTTATAGCTTTTAAAAATGTCGAATAAATTCCTCATATTCCGTCAGAAACTAAAGATAACTTGTAAGAACCTTTTTTCAAATAAAGATAAAAGCGATCCCGGTAACCTGTGGTCCAGTATTTGCTGTCATGGCTACTTTTAATTGCTCTACACAAACTTCGTTTGCATGTTTTGTCTTTCTTTCCTTTTTCGTTTACTCTTTCTGATATTTTATGGGCACCTAGTCTTCTTGTGATAAAAAAAGTTCTTTGTTTTTAGCGTCTACCAGCAGTCGATCTGTGAGACAATGCTTCAAAACACCTTTTCAAATTAATATTTTATTAGTTTACTTGACTTCAAAACTTGTTCCCATCTAGCACAAAAATCCTACTTGATCCTACTTGATCGTTACTTGACTTTCATTGACTACATTAGAAAATTTTAATTAAATGTATTGATTATAATTGTTGGGATCTTAGTTTTATGTTGTTAATTTTTGACTATGTTTCTGTTTATGATCTGAGTTTGGAACATATTTCAAAAGTGACAACCTTGAAAGGCTGTACTAGGAACAAGCTGATTAAAGTATTGACAGCGCAGTGGTCTTTCCGTCTTTTGTTTCAGAAACAAGTGTGTTTTTACGATCACTGGAAACACCGCATGTGGTAGTATAAATCTAAAGTGTTTGGATTGTTCAGTGAATATCATTTACTCAGTGTTTGCCTCGAGCTTGTTGTGCATGGCGACTAACGGTTCCTGAAACGGCAAACTTAACGTTTATTTGGATTTTAATACTGTGCGATTGGGCAAGCTTATGACAGTTTGAGAAGATGCAGTAAGACAGTATGTCCAAATTCCTGAAATGTTAATTCTTGCTTACAGCAGCTGGTTTCCCATCGAACACTGCCTTGTTTTGATCTGTGAGCAGATAACTGAGATGACGCAAATTTTGGCTTGAAGTTTCGGTAACAGGAGAAGACGGATGCTAGAAGTTGGACAACGAAAGTTTATCAACTGACGACGACTACAACAAACTAACAGAAGACGATTTAGCCCATGAAAAGAAAACCAAGATGGCGGCCGCTAAAGCCGCTTCATCAACAAACGTTTCAATCATAGACGATCTTCTGCAAAATATTGCTAAAAGATTCAGCGAACAGGAGATAAAGGATGCTATAAACTGGACAAAGGACCTTTTACACGGAAAGTACATCAACCTACCGGAAGACGATTTATACAAGTGTTTTGACTTACTGCGACAACATGGCCGAATTTCAGAAACGGAAACGAGTAGCATCGAGTTTTTTGCAGAAGAATTCTGCAAAGACGAAGCGACCAAAGATTCTATTTACCTGGAAATAAAACCGTTCAAGGAAAAGTTTTGTTTGGCTCTGCAAGACACAGCACCTGCAGTGCAGTTGATTGGAAGGGATGAAGATGTCTGCAAGATCCTTGAACAACTGCAGCCGCGTCCACATGCAGAGGCTGATAACAAGAGTGAAAATGTTTGTGCAATCAACCTGCACGGAGAAGGAGGAGTTGGAAAAACTTTCCTCGCTAAAGAGGTCGCGAGACAGTTACGTGCGAGTAGCGACTGCAAGTCGATTGTAGTTAATCTTAGGGACATTAAAGAAATGAAGCATGTTTATTTTGAAGTGCTGCAAAGATTCGGTCACCTGGGCTTTTTTGACAGTCCTGAAAGAATATACAGTAGCATCGAGAATCTTAAACATGGGTTGGTACTTGTGTTTGATAACGTAGAAAAGTTTTTTGTGAACTCTGAAGATTTCAAGTGTTTTGTGACAAAGGTGATTCAACACGACAATCAAAGAAGATTACAAATACTGCTTACTTCTCGAGTGATGCCCAAGTTTCAAACTATCTTGTCAAACCCTTTTCACAAGAGGCATCCAAAGAGATTTTGTCGAGGAAAATTGGATTCAATTTAAATGTTCCTCTGATGTCAGCCATATCAGATTTATGTCTTAACAAACCCCTTCTGCTAAAGGTGATTGCAGGAGTCTTGAATGAAGAACTCGCAGAAGGGAAAGATGTATTAGCTGGACTTGAAAAGAATGTTTCTGAGGGACAATCTAAAAAGACCTGGAAGAAAGTACGTGAGAAATTTGAGCGACACACTGAACCAGCAATTGAACTAAATAACAATGATGAAGCTGTTTTTAAAGAAATGTTTAGTAAACTGGCTGAGCCACTCAGGGAATTTCTTATTAAACTTTCACTTTTTTGTCGAGATTTTGCATTACCTGCAGCACAGCAAATGCTTGGTAATTCACCAAAGGAAACTCGAATGTATCTGAACATTCTCATAAGCAAAGGATGTGTTGAGTCAAAGACGACAGAAGGTGGAGAGAAAATGTTTGAGCTGCATCCCTTGATGCAAGAGTTTCTCAAAAAAGTGAGAGTTACTCCAATGTACCAAGCTGTCAATCAAGAAGCCAAAGTTTTGTTTTGCAGTCTCTTCAATAAAAAACTGAAAGAGCTAGTTCAAAGCTTGGACACAGATTTCATTCAAGTGTTCAATGATTTTGAGAAGTCACGTCCAAATTTTGAGCAGCTACTAAAACTGACACCTGGAAAAGAGTTCTTAACTTTGTTTTCAGATGTAAAAGAGTTGTATTTGCTTCCTTGCCTGCTACAACCGCTGGTAACTGTCCAGGAGAGAGAATACTTGTTTCACAAGTTGGCAGACACAGCTGTTAAGGAAGGTAAGGTTAAACATTTGGTATTTATATTTCAAAAAATATAGATGTTTTCAAAACTACATGTACATGTATTTAAAAGTGTCCTCCTGAATACAAGGCGCTCACTGAATGAAACTGCGCTTCTCACAATGTGTCGAGGAATTGCTGTATATTTAAGTATTGATATTTTTTCAAAAAAGTATTTTGTCAGGTTAAATAATAATAAAAATACTACTGCTACTGCTGCTGCTACTTCTGCTACTACTACTAGTAGTAATAATAATAATTATAATAATAAATAAGCAAAATCTGTTAGCTGGACGCAAAAAAAGACTAAAGTAAAGCCTTTGATACGTTGATCATACCATCGTAGTTACAACAATTGGAGTACTGTTGTGTAGGAGGAACAGCGAGTGACTGGTTTTAGTCTTACTTAAGCGATAGAAAACAATTTGTCACAACGGGAAATTCATCGTCTGACAAACGAAAGTGATGTCCGGGATCAGTCCCTTGCTCCCTTCGGTTTTTGTTCAATGTTTATGTGCAAGTGTTTGGAAAGGTTACAGTATGAAAATGCTTGGGTCTAAACAAATGTTTGATGAAGCATATTTAAGCAAAAAAAAAAGATTGTTAAACACCTGGAGGATGGGTACGACTTAACCAGCTTTATGATATGCTGATGTATAAATATTTCGACTATTCTTTAAAGGTAATTGGTCGTTTGCTGTAAACTTGAAAATTTGGGAGGCTTTACAAGTTAATCAGGATAGAGGAGGAAAAGAAGCAAGAAAGTTTCTTGATAAAGCAAAGTTATTTTTAATGAAGGACCCAGACAAACTCAGTGTTCAGCATCAAGTGGCAAATTGCGCCTACTTGTACGCAGAGGGCAAAACCTTCTACAAGTCTAGCCACTCCGAGGATAAACAAAAAGATTTCTTTTGTCACAAAGCACTTATGAGCTTACTGAAATCCCTATAACTTACTCAGGTAATTTATGGAAGACATACCGCAACGCAAAGATGCCTAAATGAAATTGGAAATTGCTATAACAGGTTAGAAAACCTAGAAAAGGCTTCAACTTACTATGAAAGGGCTTACAAGATGCGAAAAGATCTTTCTGGCTCGAATGATCACTATGACATGCCGGTTGATCTCAATCAGATTGCTGTAATACATGAAAAAACTGGAGTAAAATTGCTGAAAGAGAAGAAGACAGAGGAAGGCAAAAGGGAACTAAACACGGCCATTGCTTTTTATCAGAAAGCTCTCGGTCTTGAGATCAAGCTGAAAATTGATGGTTACAGCAATACAGCCCTGTTTAAGAGGAACATGGCGAATGCATACCTCCATTTAGACGAAACAGAGAAAGCGTGGAAGTCAGCATTGGAAGCTTATGAGATCAGACAGAAAGTGCTTGGTACCCACCCTGACACTGTGAGGAGTCTGTTCCAGCTGGGGAATGTGAAGTTCTGGGGTAAAGATTACCCAGCAGCCCTTCAGTATTTCTACAAGGCTTATGAGATGGAGGAGTCGCTACCTGCGGGTAATCACAGTTCAGTGAGGGAGCTGATTAAGAAGAGAATTGTTGAAGCCAAAGGCACATTTAAAGACGGTAAGAAACACATGAATAGATAAGCATAATATATATGACAAGTCCTGCAATATTGTTGGTTAAAATACTCACTTGTTGATATCATTTACCTCATGTGGTTGAAGTTATTCAAAACTTAACTCTCGTTCTGGCAAACAAACAAGAAAGCAAGAGGTTTGTAAATATTTCACTGATACTTAGAAGTACTTTACCTGAGTTACATCAGAGACCAGCTTTGAGAAAAAAGATGGAGGAGGCTGAAGACACTCCTGAAAAACTAAACCTGTAGTGACAAATTTTGGAAGTTGGTCGAAGGGGGTGACCAGATCTAGTGACATCATTGCATAGTACCGATAAGGGAGATTGTTTTGGCAATTGACCAATAAAAGATAGAGTTTGCATGGATTACTCCCCAGAGCCTCGTGTATATGTCCTTTGATTCAGTCTGAATTTTGATATATCGAAATTGGTCTGTTGCATACATACTTGAACAGAATAGTGCGCTAACTGAGGTAACGCCTTCTTGACAGAAGTACAGAGAAAAAACCTTCAAATGCTTGAAACAGTTTATAATATACACAATAAAATGTTAAACCTTACTTTAAAACGTAGGTCTTGGACTAAAAGTCTGCCCGGATCATGAAGACCTTGCTGGAGTTGTCGAAAAAGTGGTTGAGGAGAATCCTCTTGTTGGTCAAAAGTGTGTCAGTGATGATATAACAGAAAAACAACTTGAGGTAGGTACATCAGGCTGCAAACATAATAACTCACACTAGTGCATAGTTTGTAGTGACGCTAGGAGTTATGGTTTGGCAGCTTATGAAAAGCATGCAGGAAATCATCCAATAAGAACAAGTATACTTTTGTGTAAAAGACCTTTTTGATATAAGAATGGAACTGTTTTTCTTATAACAAAAAATATTACTTTAAAAATTAAGTGACAAATTTGTTCCGCTTGGATAACATCATTTATTTCAAACGTACTGGAAACTTGTTTACAACGCTGATACATATAGCGAATTAACCCTAGAAAGCTTTAGGAGAGACAATCTGACAACAACAACAACAACAACAACAACAACAAAGTTTATTTAGTACTTAGATGGAAGTTACAAAAATATGACAGTTTAGATAGAATTATACAGTGGTTGAGTACAAGCTACTTATAACTGATAGCCAAAAAAGCTAATCGAGCTAGGTAGCCTGGTCATGCAGTAGAAATTGATATGGTAGAGATGCTAAATTACTAAGATAATATCAACAAAGAATAGTATATTAAGAAACTTAGAAAAAAACCGCACAGGAACAGAAACACAAAAACTCAGAAATAAACAAAGAGCATCCATACAATACATCAGTTAGAATTAAGTATCAAGTTAAAGTTGATACTCAGATAGGATCGATTCTTTTAGACATTTCTTAAACGTATTTCGGCCCATGAGCTTCAAATCTTCTTGAATTGAGTTCCATAACTAAGCTCCATTAAAACAAATACTGAACTTTCCAAAGTTTGTTTTTATCTTAGGTAGATAATAAGATTTCTTATTAGCTAGTCTTGTATTATAGTGATGCACTTTGTGAATAGGTTTAAAAAAATCATTGAAGGCAGTTGAAAGTGTGACAGTATGGAAGTCATACATAAACAGAGCATTGTTCATATAGATCATTTTAACAAGTTTGAGAATTTCAAGTCTATGGAACAGAGGAGATGAATGCGCATCGAAATTGGAAAATGTGATAATCCGTGTAGCTTTTTTTGTAGTTTAATTAGGGGTTGTAGGGTAATAGAATAAGTATTACCCCAGATTATTGCTGCATATGTAAGAAAAGGAAAGATTAAAGTGTAGTACAACTGGAGTATCCCAGGCTTCAATTGATTTTCTTAGAAATGTACTGGATTTGGCATTTCCAGCTAAGATGCGAGTCTAGGTACACTCCCAAGTACTTGATGCACTTCTCTTGGTTAATCATTTTGCCTTGTATCAACAGTCTAATAGTGTAGTTGGAACTTTTCTGTGTGGGGCGAAATATAACGAAATTGGTTTTATCAACATTCAAGGCCAGTTTGTTAGCTACAAGCCAGTTAGCAATTTTAACAAGGTTATCATTAATGAGTGACTCTAAAACTAACAGACTCCTATTTGAGATAAATAAGTTTTTTATCATCCGCAAGTGAATGAAAATCAAAAATATTGCAACAGTTTTTAAAGTCATTAATATAAATAAGAAGTTGGACCTAACGCTGACCCCTGTGGGACGCCATGTGCAATGGGAAAAGTATTGATTTGCTGTTACCTATACAGATACAAGCTGGTTTCTACAAGAAAGATGGGAAACAAACCAATCATAGGCAATTCCCCTAATACTATAGTGTTTCAATTTTTCTAACAAAATCTTATTACTGACAATGTCAAATGCCTTAGAAAAGTCTAGGAAAATCCCACAGGAGTAGTACTGGCCATCTTCTATAGCTCTTTGAATTTTATCAACAATGCAAAGTGTTGCATGTGTTGTTGAGTATTTTTCCCGGAAACCAAATTGCTTATTATATAACACATCATGTTTGTGTAAGAAGATTTTTAAGTCTTTTAGAGATTAATTTTTCAGGATTTTATTAAAGGTTGACCAGAGGAAAATTGGACAATAATTATTATCACTGGTGACTGAATCTTTTTTGTGAACTGGAATTACCTGAGCTAATTTGAATTAATTAGGCACACATCCAGTAACAAAAGAAAAATTGTAGATGATTTTTAAAGGGGCCGATAGACAAGTTTTAACAACATTGAGTAAGTAAACAGGAATACTAAAAGAGCCAACAGATTTTGATTAATTTAAATTAGAAATTTCATCTTTAAGCTCAGCTGCAGTTGTGGAAGTAGGTAGAAGCTAGCAGATAAAGATGGGTCTAGAAATTTCAAGGGATCGACATCAGTGTGAGGCAATTTATCAGCTAATTTTTGGGCCTATGTTGGCAAAGTAGTTGTTAAAAATACTAGCAACAGTTTTGGGTTGTATTGTTATTGCTAATAATTTTTAAGGGTGCACTAAACTTTATTGGTTTAAGAGTGATAAGCTTCCTCCCCTCCTTAGGTTTTTGGGACACAAAATTGTGTCGTTTGACCAATTCCAAAAGCTTTTGATAAACCATTCCTTGATTGTTAAGGCTCGACATAATTTGACACTTATTAGATTACGCTATCAAAGTAGGCCACAAAAGTTGTTAACTTTTTATTAAGCTTAAAGTTTTCTAAATACATGCCAGTGTTTTCTTCAAATTCAGCAGTATGTACCTGCATCGAACAAATTTACACACCAAACAGCCATTACCAATTTCAGCTCCGTTATACATGCATATTGGCCCGGCAATTACATGTTATACTAGTGGCCATCCACTTAGCTGACCACCTAGCCTTGCCGAAACCACCATATTCATCACCTTTTCAATAAATTCATTTGTCGTCAAATCCACATCCATCTAGTTATACTATCGTAAACTACCAAATTGAAGCCCCCCATATATAAGTCCATCTAAATGCTAACAAAAATGTTGTTCTGGTTTTAACCCACCCCCACCCCTTTCTCCAAGTCTTCCGGTTGCAAGTGCCGCTTTCTATTTGTTTCGTGTTTTGTTATATGTTACACACTTACAAACAAAGATCTATGAAGTAAAAAGCAAGTTTTATATGTGGTGGTATGTTAGTTCTGATTTACTTTTCACATTGTATCAGCTGCTTTTAAACATTTATAAGGCTTAAAGCAACCTCCCCCCCCCCCCCCTTTCCCCGGTATAAATCCTCCCACGTTTTTAAGCTCATTCAAAACTCCTTACGAACTGATATAAGCCGAAGGCTTTAATTGGGATTTACGGTTTTTTTGGTGTACACAAATGTTATTTTCTTGTTTGACTTCTTATCTTTTAAGTGCAGGTGTATCCTCATTTACACTCTTTTCCTGGCAGAAACAAAATTCTCAAACAGTAACAGCTTCGACAGAAACGAATAAAAGCCACACGACGAGTGCTTTCATTGGCCGAAGTGGAGGAAAAGTTTCGTCACATAAAGTGTCAGTTTACTTTCCACCCGGCAGTGTCCAAGAAGAGCATACTAAGATTAAAATAACTCTGGAAGATCCTGCCAAGCATCACAAGCCATTTTTACGAGCAAACCTCATGAACGACGTGATATTTGCTGCTTCAGTCATCAAACTTGAACCACATGGGCTCACATTCCCCGTTACTGCCACAGTAAGTGTTGAACTGGTTAAGCACAAGCGTCCAGATGAAACGGTTGTCGTTTTCCAAGTCGTTGAGAAGGAGGGAAAGAGGCATTGGGAAGATGTCACAAAGCAATCCATTTTCAAGGAAGACAAAAACGAAGTCGTCACAGAGCTTGTGCATTTCTCATTTGTCGAAATACTTTTTGTAAAAACGTGGGTTCTTGTAAAACACCTTTTGACAAAGTTAAACTATATCCCAATTGAGTACAAACTGTCTGTCTTTGGAAAACACGATCCTCGGCGTCGCCCTTACGGTCACCTAGAACTTGTATTCGTGCATGAGCAGTGATTTTAACGACTTGGCAACTCACCGCGAAGACAACAACTGTTCAATAACACAACTAAAAGAAGATGGCTTTGAGGAGTATCCATGTTATGACATCAAGTTCACGTCGGACAAGAAAGCTGTTTACAACGGAGAGCAGATTGAAATAACATTGTCATTAGGACGTGACATGAAGTTCGCCGACGAAACAGAAACTGGAAAGAGAAGTGTGACAGTGGATTCATCCACTTGGCTAGGTACGGGATACACTGCTCAATTCAGACTTGAAAGAGTGGAAGAAGTCAAATTTATCTGTGGAAAGATCGAGGTCAGGGGTAAAAAAGGTCATCATTTGGAGGCGAGATTTCATGAAAAAGGTGAGAGATTTAACAAATTAGACTTTCTGACGTTGTTTTTTCTCAAACAATTCTAGATGGAAAACAACAAAACAAGAGAAGATGCTGCTCAAGATTAAGGGGAAAATGAAAATATTATACCATGTACAAACTCACAAATTGTTTCAACTTTTCCAAAAATCCATCTGAATCGTGCATGGTCGATACTTTCTTTCTGATTGCAGTAATATGTATACACTGACACTGTGTGTATTCGAAGCTTTAATAATTCAACTATCTAATTTTGTGCAATAAATTCCCGGTGGAGAGATTTAGGACGATAGATGACCTTAAAAATATAAAAATCTAAGTAGTGCACAGAAGCAAAACACAGATACGCGAGAAATTGACTAGATCATAAACATTTGTGATACCTTGGTAATTATTAGCTAGTAATTTTAACTATTTCGATTTTTACATTGTAAAAATAGCATAGTTTTCTTTTGTTGTCATTTACTTCTTGTTCTCACTGTTTCTTTCTTTAGAAAGCAAGTCTCCGCCTTTTTAAAAAAAATTACACACTGCGCATAATCAAAAGAATTTTTGCCGCAAAAACACAGTGCGAGATAGTGCGCCTGATCCGAAACCGGTAAATCACCATTTTTGGAAGTTTCAGGCTCTTATCTTTTGCTATATTTCAGATTTTTTCGGCTACTTAAAGAAGA
>JAOBYE010287429.1:0-15853 GCA_025403585.1 Parazoanthus swiftii | reverse complement strand
GGTGGGGGTGGGGGTGGGGCACAGCATGAAGGGTCATATGTAGGTCCACATGAAGGGGCGCAAGGAGTGGCCGGAGGAGGGGCCGGAGGAGCACAAGGATCCTGTCCGGGGTAGGGTTGAGGGTAGGGCTGAGGATAAGGTTGGGGGCCGCAGGGTGCGGGAGCTGGTGCCGGAGGATTGCAGCAAGATTCCATACAGGATGGAGCACAGACTTGTGGGCACGGAGCTGGGCACAATCTTGGCATTGGCTTAGGCGTAGGAACGACCAGAGGTGGTGGAACCTCGGGCGGTGGCGCTAAGGAAAAGAAGATTTAGGTGTGGCCCGCGTTATCCCTGGTAAGCAGTTATGTCTCATTTTCAGTAAGAAGGAAAGCCTAAAGTCTCTTTAAACAGACCCAACAAGTTGGTCCAACATCATCCAACAACGTGTTGGATGATGTTGGGCGACATTGGATGCGGTTGATTCGGGTTTAAACTTATTTTCCTACATCATCCAACATTGTTGGACCAATAGTGTTTGACGATCTTGTTGCATCATGTGACTTCAAAGTGAGCCCGCAATGCGTGCTGGGAGGAAAAACTAAAAAAGAAATGGCGTCTAGTTACTTTATGTGAGCCACGTGCGTTTCGTTTTGACTACTTTGTGTTTACACCGCATTACAGATCTTGGATCCGTTTTAGAAAATCTTACAGGGGTGTCGCACGCAATGAACTACAAACGTAAGTTATATTTGTTACCATTGTTACCTATTATTATCATTATTATTATTATTATTATTATTATCCTTATCAATAATAGCGGCTAATAAGTTTAGCAATTTTGGTTATATGTGAATCAGCTCGCTAAATATGTTTGCAGTATGCAAAATAAACTAAAATTTTCACTCTATGTTCGGCGCATCTTTTCAATAACTATTTGGAGAAATAATTTGAATAATCTGTAACGTTAATTTTTGTTCTTTTTTGTTTTCTTTTGAGTTTTCATCTTACTAATAATCATGCTTCGAAAAGGAACAACTCGCATTATAACATTCTTACTTTCCCAAAACTACCACTTCATTTGATAACTTCCTCGTTAAAATAAGTTATCCTAATAATACAAGATTAACATCCAGATCTTCATATTCTCTACCAAGTGTCAGAGCAAGTTATGGCAATTTCAATATCCGATTCCATGGAGCAAAAATTTGGAACTCCGTTGATAAAGGAACTAAAGCTTCTGTCAGATGTTTACGTAGAAGCGAGTTTCCCACGACAACCTCTACAAATACATCTACACACGCACACACGCATGCTCACATCCCCCACATGCAGTACATTTGCTCAACATAGTCATATAAGCACACATGAAGTTCAGGCCATTTACAAAGTTTACAAACATCTCCTATTGTTCATTACTGCTTAGATATTTAGTTACTTCAGGATATAACTCTCAACAGATTTGATGAACTTTGTTACCTCCAGACCCAGCAGATCCCTCTGCACCGCTTCCAGATGCTGCAAGAAGCAAATTATACATAACGGTGGTTAGTGGTTCCAAGTATGAAAGATCGGTAAGCGATCTTTATTTGTGTCGTTTAAACCAACATGTTTTGATTTTAAACGAAGGTCGAATATTCTCACATACAAAGTTTCTGGACTTTTTACTCTTTCAAATTTTTCTCTATTTTGTGAAAGATTTTGGGTTCCTTCACAGCTTAACAACATATTTGCGATTTTGTGTAGGACTGCACTGTTCATAGGCACGACTCGCTGTTGGATTTAGTAAATCACTGCGAGGGTCTTAAAAACGAATCGCGAAGTTGCCTCTGGTACCCAGCATACAATGCCATGGACCATCGGTGGCAAAACATTGACCTACTTCACAGGCTCTTTTCTATCAAAAGCGCTCAAAATGGCCGGCTCGTATGACGGATGATTAAAACAGTTTTCTTGCGCAGCTGACCGTTTCTCATTTGAGTCAATACACTCTTTTTTTTATTAAAAAACAAACCTAATAAAAACATTGAGGCTGAGTTTGCCCGAAAAACAAGAACAAAATGAGAACAAACTGAGGCTGAATAAAAAATTTATGCAAGTGTACAATGTTGAACTGAAGAAGTCCTACAGTTCTCGGCTCTCCGATAACGCACCCATGGCATTCAAAAATAGTTTGACTTGAAAAGGCACTTCACATTTATTGTGAATCAGTGCATAAAAGCAAAGAATTTTAGGCGACTTAAAACCCCTACGGAAAATATAGCCGTTAAGAAAAAGATAAGAACATTTTGAGGCTGAAATTGCCAAAAAAGACCATTGAGCCTGAGCAAAATTTTACTGGTTCTTAATAAAAAAAAAAAGAGTGTAGTGTAAACACTATGTACGACAGTAAGGATTTTTGGCAAAAATAACGCACGTTAAATCCATACATCTCAGAGAGTACATTCAACCCAACTAGCAACAAAATGCAGGAATATGAGAATGAGTAAAGAATTCACGGCGTACCTTCGTCATGTTGTGTCTCAACAGCGTGGTCTTCTGAAACATAAAAAGAAACAAAATTGGTTTTTGATGCCGTTCGAAGCATTTTCTTAACGGATCAAAGCTGTAGCCATAGTAGGGCCTGTCCGCCATGTATATGTGGAGAGGAGACAAGGGCAGGGATTATATAAGCACACGCGGGCATCGCACCCAGTAACTAATGGACATTGAACTCGTGGAGAACAAGCAGAAAAAACTTTTGTCTGTCGCTTTGTATCTTTTCCTTTTTGATCTTCTAAGAATTGCTGTTTTTGTCAGCTTTTCCCTTGTTTCTCACGCTCCACTCGTTGGGAGGATCTGCAGGAAAGCAAAGCTGATCTATTGCTGCCATTCATTTTTGTATCGTCATTCCCGACCAAACAAATGATTTCTGAGACTGGAAAACAAAAAAATCCTTAAATTTATGCAATTGGTGTTCACAAGCGAACAAAGCTTGAGCCCATTAATTCCTGTCCAAGACAAGATATATCTTAGATTGGCACTGCCACAAAGTACAGTCAAGGATAAGTTTTTGTTAGAGAGGCAGTTTTCTTTAATATGTAATGTTCATGACTTATGTAAGCCACGTTTTGTTTTATATATACAGTGGACGCGTCGACGCGTATTATTTCTTTGTTAAAAACTATCCTAATGTCTGGAGAGCAACCTGGCAAAAATCAGTTTATCCCTAACAATTACAAACTGTTGCAAGCATGTTGATGTCGAAGAACGTTTGTTACAGAGGTCCTGCACTACACATGAACACTTTTCAAAACCTACCTTTCTTCGACGCCGAATCCTTTTCCTTCTTTTTCTTATCTGAAGAACATAAAAAAAGCAATAAACAAAAGGAAATAATTGCTTCGACAGGCTCTTCCTTGTTAATGACAATTGCCACCGGTCATTTGTCCGCTTGATTTGATCCGGGGGGGGGGTTACTCCCTAAAGTTGGATGTCGGGAGAGCTCGTCGTATTTTTTGGGGGTTGAAGTTGGCGAGCCAGTATTTTTTAGGGGTTTTCTCGGGCAAAATCTGAGTTTTGAGAATACCTGGTATTTTTTAGGGGTAATCCTGGTGCTAACTAGGATCCGGTCTCAATTTTCCGAAAGTGGGTTATTATACTCATAATATTCCGGTATTTTTTTTAGATATTTTTAAAACAGAGAGATAGATTTTTTAGTAACAACATCTGAGGGTCAGGTATTTTTTAGGATGTTTTTGGTTTTCCGACGAGTTCCCCTGACATCTTACAAAGGGAGTACCCCCCGAAGATTTGATTTGCGCAAATGGTTAGATTGTAGAAGAAAAGTCATACCATAAACATTTTAAGTACAGTTTAGTTCCGCTGTCTGACTTTTATTATTTTGTCGAAGTGTCGTAATGTCTAAAATCCTTTCGACACCAGTGAGCAGGTATAGGACAGCCAAACGAAATACCTTTCTTGTCTCTCCTGCGGAAAAGTTTGTCCGGCCACAGTTTTGAATATTTTGTAAACTCTGAGTCGAGCCTTCTTTCTTTCGAAGTATATGTTGTACTAATTCGAAAAGAGTTTCTTTTTCTTTTTACGTCTGACGTTGGTCGATCCGTACCACTCTTGACAGTGGCGCTTGAAATTTATAAAGAACTGATTGACACGTGCAAACATATATATATATTTATATGTATTATATATTTACACGTATGTCTTATATAAGAACTTCCAGGCGGAGATTTGCCTGAAAAAAGGAACAAGCCAAGATTAAGCTCAGGTTAAAGTTTATAATTGCAGTATTTTGTTGAATGAAAATCCACAGATAAAATTGCAAAGTAAACGATTATGTTCTAACCAAATTGAAGTTTTCTACCTGTCGCGTTGGCAATCACAGCAGTGGACCAACTAATTTAAACACATAGTGCTCGAACAAACAATAAGAGAATTGTGTTACTTTATTGTTTTCTACGTCTAATCCAGTGTGTAGATTACTATCTAATACAAGAACAATTTAAGAACAATCAATTGCGACTCAAGATGCCAAAATATTAAGCGGACAGTTCAGCCAAAGCCAAAATTACTGGTTCTTATTTAAAGAAGCGTGTTAGCCTTATTAAATGGCTACAAGTGTCCATAAACAGTGATGTAAACTCTCTGGAAGTTGTAGAGCACATGACTGACAAGTCTTGGCAAGTCAAGAGAAGCATCAGCGTTGGGGCCGAGTGTTCTCGCCCTTCTTAAGTGCTCTACAACTTTGTATTAATACGCTTTATAATACAGATACGGTGAAACGTTTTCATCTGGCTCTGATATTACCTTTGCCATTTATCAACTTATCGTAGCACACGTTTTAAATTGTTGTGCACTATTTCAGTATAAACTCCTACTGATAAATACAGCACTAACTTGTGTTATCATACCTCGAAAGCCCGTATCTAAGCTTTTCATATAAATGTTCGTGTGATGGGATCGAAAGTTATTCGAAAGGAATACCTTGAATTTAATTGGAAACCATTATCTATTAAGAAAGCTGTCAGTAGCTCCTGCGGAAGGGGGGGGGGAGGGGGGGGGAGGTTTCCTTCAAATGATATTTGTGGTTGCACTGTGCAGCTCGTGAAGTCCTTGCCCATCTTCAGCCCAGACTATACGAATCTGAGACCTGATCCTAACATGTTTGCCCAACGTTTGCTAAATGTACCCAAGGCGCTCTCCCACAGTTTCGTCCAAAGCGACACTTGATTTCAGTTTAAACTTTATACCCAATTTCAAGGCCCGTTCACACCAGCAATTTTTGTGCAGTTTTTGTCGCAATTTAGTTTCTCGCCGCCACGTTGTATCAAGTTTCGAGAATGTTCAAAACATTGCAAGTTTTTTGGCACTTAAATTCACGGAAATTGCAGGTATTTTACATGTACTTTTTGAAGTAACAGCGCGAGTGCAAGAAATATTGCAATGGGAATCGCGACAAAAGCTGCACCAGTGGCGCGAAAAGTTTACCCTTTTGCACCACACACACCTACAGTTCATGTGAGCGACTGTCACCTCCCTCTTCGCCCTCCCCCCCCGGTTTGTAGCATCATATTTGTGTTGTGAGATAGTTCAGGACGAAATTGTTGGGAACACACATCGATAATATATAGGTGACATGAAACTACGTGAATCGATTAGCCAGTTTACTATAGGTTTTTAAATGACTAGCACATTTGAAAAGGTTCTTGCAGAATTTGGTTATTATCAGCGAGAACCCTACAAAGTTACAAACTATAAATGGCATTAGAACCGCAGCTCGTAAAAATCGTTCTCTGTAAACACTGATAAATTATCATTTGACTAAAACGCAACTTTTTAAAAACGAATTTCTACGGAAAGTTAATGCTTCATAGGACACATCAATTAAGTTTTGGCTTTTTATCGAAAGCTGCATGTCCATTCACAGCGCTTCAAATCTTTTAACCCTAACAGATATATAAACCATGTTTGTTACGACTAGACAAGTTTGACAAAAACACAACTTAAAATGCTGCGTTCATTTTTGTTCTCCTTCTCAATCTTAAGTCCTGTGCATGTATTACGCATCGTCAATGATAAAAAGAAGATAAATAAATATAAGTTTGACAAATACCAGTCACTACGGACGATCACTTAATAAAAGATAAGTTTTGAACCGATAATTGTCTTGTTCTGAGAAAAATGGTCTTCATAGAGAACAAAAATTTATCCAAAAATATAAGTTATATGAAAATGCAGGACTGTTTTCTGAGCGATTTCCTAAAGGTTCTTGTTAGTCACTTGATAGTCACTAGAAAGAGTGACTTCATTCGAGCCATTTCAATAAAAAAAACCTATTCTAACAGGTTCTCATTGTGCCAATGTTTGCTGCTTTTAAAATTTTTCTTCAATTAAGTCCTGGTCAAAGATTACTGATTGCAAAACTTGTTTGACGGACCAAGGAAGAAATGATTAAAACAACTAAAAGAAAATAAGCAATAACTATATAAATCAATGATTTTTTTTCTCTTCCGCTGACCAAACGTAGCCGTTTGAAAAGTTGATCTTTTAGTTGTGTAGTTCTGTTTTGTTATCATAGCAGAGAAAGACTATTCACGTTACGAAATAAATTATTCAAAAGGTAAATCTCAGAAAAGGTTAAAAATACTGACCAACCTTTTAATGATTTCCCTTCCACATCGAAGACGAGGAAGACAGCAAGTAACGCAAATGCAAGAACAACGAATGTCCGCAGTTTCATGTTGGCTGTAGAGAAATTTAAGAGAAGCCTGTAAAAAAGTTATCTATTAGGCGACAAGCTCCAAGTTGAAGCTCTCACGAACACTGTATTCGACACCTTCAGTTTCTCAGAGGCCAGAAAAGTTGACCTTCCGACCATACTTGATCAACAAAGACGTACGTTTTATAACTTTCCTCTTGCAAGGTCAAGTTATGGAGTTTTAAAGTCAGTACGTTCGAGAAAACGAACAAAAACAGATATACCTTTTTTGGTTCCTTACCACGGATCACTGGCGAACAATATAACTATTGTTTGTGTTTTCTTCAAAATCACGACCCTTCAGTGACTGTTCGTATGATGTCAGACTCGAGAAATACAGGTGGTACTTGTGTTTTGTTTTAAAAATCCGGTCGACACAATGGAGCCACCGTCCGATTATATTACTGCCAAGACGTTCTTATGTGAAATATTTATTGTTTTACACGTCGTGAACTAGTACTCCCACTTCGCGCCACTCAGTTAATGAATTTATCGACAAAGCACAGTTTTTTACCGTATTGATTTTACTGATAAAGCTTTCGCTGGTAGTTTGGTCTTCAAAATTTTAGAACAAGCCAATTCTAGTGATAAATCTCTTACTTCGAATATATCAATTAAATGCAGGGATATATACTCTTCAGTTTATTGGAAAATGTCTTCGTTTCGAGAGAAGCCATTTTGATTTCACCTGATAGCCAACTGATGTATTGTTGAAGTAACGAAAAAGTTCTCCCTAGCAGATAATGAAGAACAAAATAATAACATTGGAACTCAAGGAAATAAAGAGTTTCTATTTGGAAATGAAATATGACTTCCAACTAACAAAGTTATTAATTCCACACGGTTTTCAGGCCCAGCCGGCAGGTGTCAAGCTTTACAAAAGGTGTGTTGCGTACCAACAATCTCAAGTACTACTGAAGACTTCAATAAAACGAAATTCACAAAACGAGCAACTACTCTATACGTCTATATCTGATTTCACAAAAACAGAGAATCCAGTCTTTACCCTGTTGCCGCTTTTCAGATATGAATGTAACTCGGACTACATTCACAGATTGGATTAATTTTATTACTCGACAGTTAACTTGTATTTCGTTTGTCTTGTATTTTATTTAGTTACTATTTGAAAATGAAAAGCCAGATGTTCGGACGAGTTTCACAAAGGAGCCCAGCTTTATAGAAGAATTGATGAAAATCGCTGAAAAACAATCCAAAATGGACAAAAACTCAAGGAGATTGGCGGGAAAGAACATCGAGCGACTATTTGTCCCAGTCCCTCCGTTTAGCGGTGAGCGCGCGGTCGTGCGAGAAAATTAAAGAGGGGGCGGGGGCTTCCTTCTCCACGTATGCAGTGTGTCCATGTCTGTGTGTCCCTTTTTCACAGCACCAGGTTGTATGCCGAAGCTCAGGATGATCGTTTCAATAAGTTGACGCATCAACACAAAGATTTACTACCAGAATAATTTTTAATACAAGCGACACCGGCTAAGAAATTCAAACATTCTTGAAAAACCGAACGGTCATCTTAAGACTGTAAGAATGTGACTTTTAGTAATAATTATTACAAATCCTCTTTAAAAAAACATGGAGATGAATACCTCACTCCATATAAGGACATTTGGACCCAAAAACTTTGTTAAACAGGACCTACAAACATCGTCAGATTTTTCTGTTCATTTTTGGGGGTGGTTGGGAACTGGGCCGGGGGGGGGGAGCAAGAGGGTAAGGGTGGCCAATACATTAAATTATTTCATTTCATTTATTGCATCATTAATCTGAATTTTTGAAGCACTAAAACCCGTTAATCAGTTATGGCCGGCCCTGTATAACATAAAACACACTCATACACATAAACGCACGCACGCACGCACGCGCGCGCATACACACATGTACAGTTGTGTCATTTGTGTTCAACACAGTTGTACTTGATTATTAATTTAAAGTAGTCAGTCCAAGTACATAAAACGTTTTGAGCCAGCAAAAGACTAGTAGTAAGTGAAAACACGTTAAGTATCAAGTCGTTTAATAAAGTCTTTGAAATAGTTGAGTTTGATAAATGAGTTAATTTCTTGCAAACAGACGTCTCCTAACATTTGCGACTGGAACTGTAGTTGAGAGTGCCACTATCTCTGGATTAGCCATTGCAGGTCCTTAAATTTCTATCCGACAAGTTTAAGTCAGAATGTAGCATACGAAAGCATCTCGTGTGGGCAGATGCTAAAACTTAATGCTTTATACGGTCCAGGACATTTTCAAACGTTTAGCGCAGGGTCTGATCAACAGGTTGGAATTTAGGAAAGAGGTCATGTTGGATCAACGTCCTGTATTAAAGCATTTCAAAATTCATGACAAATGGTTGTCTGTTTTTCCAACCAAACAGTATCTGCTGGCATATAGTGTTGCAACTGACCTGCACCAACATATACATCAGTGGTAAATATACAGATGTTATTTGAAATAGTACATTTGTAAAAGCATTTGTCATGCAGTGCGGATAAAAAATCCCTTTTAAACTGCACGAGAAAATGATATCGATTGCAAAAAAGCTACAATTATTTATTTGTTTTGAACTTAGTTCAGGCAGGTTGATTTTATTGTTTCCAAGGATATACTACTTAATGCATCAAGTGCTAAAAATTACAGATAAATTGCTATGATTGCTTCACTTCCAAAGAGATTACCAACAACATTTTAATGCTCTCTTTTGTCGTTGCAACTGCTCACTAAACAGAGGTGGATTTCTCAGGTACTTGGCAGCCTGTCAGTTAAACTTCACCTCAAAGTTTATTGGGAAAACCCTCTTTCTCTTTAAAATGTTATATTCCTGAACATTAATCTCTTAAAATCTGGCATATGTCGGACTTCATAAATGAATACGTTAGTGCTTACAAGTCTAGTATAATGATCACAAACTGATACAACTGTTATTTACGTATTGTGAGCAGTTTCTGTTGAACATTTGCTTGTGGAATTCCACGTCAAATCTTTCTCTTCTGCTCGGTTGCAGCCAATCAGATATTTAACCCTTCCAAGCGACTTCATTGTAACACTAACACGCGTATTTACAGCGGAAATTTAGACATAACAACAGATACATATCAATTTGCTAACTTCCGTTTGTAAGTATAATCTGAAAAGATTCTACAAGCAAATTGTTCTTGGATACTAGGCCAAACCCTGAGCAGACTGTTTGAAGCACAGCTACAACTACAAAACAGAAGGCTCAAATCTTGGAACAGCGCTTATTTCTTCAACTCGAACTGTTGAAATTTATATTGATTATCTAGTTGTAACTCCAATGTGATTTTACCGAGCTGCGATAATGTTGAACAGTATCTGTGAAAGCCTGTTCACACTAGAAATGTAGACGTAGACGCGATCGAAGGACATTCATAATGGGGACTCAAGTGAAGCAAGCAAAGAAAGTGCGCATGCGTGACTTTTCTCTGTCTTTCGCTTTCGTTTGCGCATGCTTCACCTCAATTCATACTAGAATGTTTGTGAAACAAAATCAAACGCAAGCGCAACGCCTGCGCATATGAAAGAAAATTTTCCATTTCCTTGCGTGCGTCTCTTCCACTCACACATGTCTTTCTTTACTTTTGCGTCCGCGTTTGCTATTGCGCTGCGTCTCTAGCGAGGATGCGCTCGATTGACCGTATTCCCGAACAACAACGTATATGTAGAACACAAACTCTAATCCCTCAAATCAAGCAGCACGTTTTTTTCGAAATTCACAAAAAATTGTATGTTTCAAGTTTATCCTAACTCTAAGCTTCGGATAATCCTTTTATTTTTTACTACTTCGAGAGAGCAGTTTAATATCTTAAAAGAATAACGCGGGGTGTAGTCCTACTCCCCCAACCAGTCAATCGAAGCACTCTCAAATAGAACACAAAGTTATAGAAGGTTGAACTTGTTTTAGATTTTAATCATCTTTTTGCTGATCAGGTTAAGTACTTGACGTTCGCAGAAAAAATGGAGGTTATGGTTTGGCAAGTATAGAACCTGCCTTTCGATGACAATGACTTCAGCTGCGGGAGATTTATTACTAGTAAGATCAGTCGGGGAAAACTGGTTTGCTACTTAATAACTACTTAAAAGTATTTCACTTTCGACAAATTTATGATGGGAAAATTTGTTATATTTCATGTGCTGAAAAAGGCAATCTAATATCTGTTTTACCTTGCTGGTTAACAGATTCTTGTCTTATTCGAGTTCAATTAAGGCTTTTATGAAACAATTTTAACTTGCCTTCAAAAAGCGACAGCACTGAGAGATCCTCATGTCTTTAAAGATACATAACCTGCACTCATCCGTGACAGTTCTTTGACGTGAAATAGTGGGCCAATATACCCAACCATCACCCAACCAATATAAACGCAATGCATTGTCACCTCTCAGCAGACCATAAGAATCATATGACTCATCGCTGAGGACAGAAAGGCTGGCCTGCTCCGAGACTGCCGAGTTCTTAGATTTGTGAGGTAAGAATCTGCCTTTTTTCTTTTAAACTGTAAGCATCTTTTGGAAATATCTGTCATAGCAATTGATTAGGCATTTTATGGTTTCAAAATGATTTTTCATTGTGGTAAATTTTACCATTCTCCCATGTTGTATGAACGGGGAATAATCTAGTTGGTTTGAAGACGTTTCACTCAAATTCTAAACTTAAGGATTTGTGGTTTAAGGATTCTCGTGAAAACAAATTGTCTACTTTAACGCAAGAAACCTTTCTGTTTGTAGCTCGCTTGTTCATAGGGCGGAGACTACGTAGTTGATATCACTTGAAATCACTTGAAAATTTCTATGAGGTCTTAGCTGAGATTTAGATTTCACTAATTTTGGTTGAAAATTTAGCTTCAGGTTAAAACGTCAGTACGCCGAGTTCAATTCCTGTGTATACTATACCATACAACAATCTAAACGCGTTATTTGTAAACATTTTGGAAAACCAATCGTGGGAGGGCGGGCACAGAGACAAAAGAAAAACGCATTCTTATCATTGCTCAGCTGGGTAAAGAAATTCTCTACCCGAACAAGAAAACGCAAGAGAGTGAAAAAGGAACGGTAATTCCCGCTCAGCTTTAAGTTTAAAACAATAAACAGCAACTGATGTTTTTTCTGTTAATATGAGACAAGCCGTGCTTTTCTTTTCAAAATTTAAACTACCAATATCTATAGTTTGCCTGTTAGCTTCTAATGCCCGTTTCGAACGCCGATTTTCTTAAAATACATATTTTGTTTTATTCAAATAGGACTACATATTAACAACACTGTTACAAAACGAACTAAGCAAATTAAAAAAAAATCCAAGAGCTTATAAGAAATCGTATTTCTAGGAAGTAAAATGATTGCTGAGGAAATAACTTGGCCACATGTTTCTCATTAAGAATTCGGTGAGCAAATTTCTTCAAAGCATAAAGAAGCACCTGAGAAATGCATTACGGTTTGAATAAGAAAACCTGTCTTAAATGTCAAGTCTTATTAATGGTCATACCAGAGCGTCGTTGAATTGTCAACAGGTCTTTGGATTCATTTTCTCTGCGCTTTGTCGGGAAAGCCTTTCTTAATTAAACTGACGACGGGCTATGTGGTGTAAAAAAAGTGAAGTTATAAAGATACTTTGAGTGAATTCAAGACCAACGGTGGAACCCTGCCTTACCTTCCGCCGGTTGACATGTTAGCCATGGTTGTATTTCAGCCTCATGCATGTTGAGCCCAAGCAAATAATCAGTTACGTTTGTTTCTGAAAACATTTTAAGGCCATCGACAACAGATTAGAATCTCCACCCACTGTTTTCTTTCATAAAAATACTCGCAAATAGTCAAAAGAAACATGAAATGAATGAGAATTTGTTTACCGCCGACAGCACATTTTTCATCTGTACCCCAAATTTCGGGAATGATCTTCCTCTTTAAATAGGAACTTCAGTCGCCATACTTTCTAGAAAAATTTAAAAACTTTCCTTTTTGAAAATAATATCAGTACTAGTTTTTTCGTTCTGATGTTGGCTTTTTTCTCTATCCATTCGCCTTTTCCCAAATTGTCTTTATTACTGTAAAGTGTCCTTGAATGGATTCAGGTTAGGGCGCTTTTAAATACTCATTTTTTATTATTATCAATACCATCATCATCATTACCATTATTCTTATCGTTACAATCTGGCACGAATCCACACGGTCGGTTTCCACTGACCATGCACTGATTTACGGAAATCGTTTAGATTTTTCTAAACAAATATATGTGTTTTGTAATAAAAATAAATTTCTAAGCTGAAATCTTGAAAAGGCTGGCATAGCAATGCTCTGGTCGTGGGAATTTTCAGCCAATCTATACGCTACACAATCACTTCGCGATCACATGACCACCGGATTGCCTGTGCGCGTGCGCAGGTGGTCAAAGTTCGAATTGTACCTGAAGCAATTCAGTGCATTACCATTACCATGATTACCATTATTAGCATCCCTGAAAATGATTTCGGCCAATCACAGACCAGATTACTGTCGTGACTTTTCACGAAATCGCGACAGTATCATGACGAAATCACAGACAGTTTGGTTTCTCTCGCAAAAATAGAAGTGCTAGCGTCGAATCATTGTATTGCTTCATAGAATGCAATACAAGGGGAGAAAAGAGAGCGACTGAAGCATTCATTTCAAAATTTTCGCAAAAACTTTTCTTTTTTTAAGGAGTGTTGTCTCCAAATAGCGGGAAACTCTAGCGTGCGTCCGTTCACGCATGAATGAAGTTTCTCAAGTCGAGATAATTTTGTTTTTTTTCAAAACTACATATTTTGGTCAGGGATGATAAACATGTAATCGTACAGGTTTTTGCTCGATTCGGGAAATATCAGGGCTTGTTTGGTCTTGCAATGAGTATTTTGGCTCGACCTTCGTTCTCGCCAAAATACAAACCATGGCTCGACCAAACTCGCCCTGATGTTTTCTCGAATCGAGCAAAAACCTGCACGATTACATACAATAATTATCACTAGCATCGTCATAACCTTCATCATCATCATCATCATTACATTACAACGTTGACATTGACACTGATATTTGGTGTGAGCTTTCTTAGCATATCAAAGTAGGTAGAGGTAAGGAAAATTGATAGACGGTCCTTTGGATAGACAGACAGACTGTCGAACTGACGGACAAACAGAGAGACAGAGAAACGGACAGATTTTAGACTAACGAACAAACATACTTATACAGGATGATACCCCCGGGAATGGTACCTTTAATATTGATATATCATTAATTTCCAACCCGTTCGAAGCGCTTCTCAATACTATTCAAATTACGAAGTTAAAAACTTGCGCTTTTCAAACACAAAGTTAAAACTAGTTAAGACAAATTACAAAGTTAGAGAAGGACAAACAGACCGGCCGACGCAAAGATAAACTTTATTAGGTTGGTATTGGGACTGTTAACTCTACCACATCAATTAAGGTTTCTGAGCAACTACTCACCCACCCCTCCCCTAATTCTTAACCTAAACCTTCCCCCGACCTTGCTTCTATCCCTAACCTAAGGGAGGGGTGGGTAAGTATTGCCCAGAAACCTACGCCGATCCTAATAAGCTATGTCACAAAGATTTTCAAGAGATTTTCAATTGCTTTAACTCTGTTTGATTTGCAGTCTTCCAACCTATCCTAATAAAAGATGTTTATATTTGGATTACTTGTGCTGTTGGCGATAAGTGAAGGCCAGGGTCGCCATTTTAAAGGTAAAGTACCATTACATACAGATAGCTAAGTGATGTCTTCAAACATTTGAAACTTAAGAAAGCACTCGTTTTTATGGGAATAAAGATGTAGAAGGAATTTCCCAAGTGACCACTACGATTTTACGATAAGTTTCAACATGATTGTTAGAATACAATTTATGCATTATGACTATTGTACTGACGTCACACATAACGTAATTTCACGCTGCTACAAAAATATTAAATGGGGCCTCAGCCGCCTCACCAAAACAAGGTAGTGGAAAGAAAGCGTTATTTGGCAATAAATTGTGCAAGAGTATTAAAACTAGATTTACGAACGTTTTTTGAAAAAAGCTCGTTCGGCGTTCTGCGCAAATCGGATAAACTATTAGAATCGTGAAATAAAGCTAGTGTTGTTAAAATCAACTCATTCTCAAATGTCAATACTTTCTCAAACTAGGCAACTGTGCATACACGATTTCATTTGTAAAAGAAAAAAGTACATGAGCTCTAATCCATAGTGTCCTCTAATCCATATGGAACTCTAATCCATAGTAAGCTCTAATCTATAGTGAACTCTAACCAATAATGTCCTTCAACTGATACCGCCCTCTGATGTTTAGTGTCCTCTAACCCATAGTGTATTTAAATCCATAGTGCCCTCTAACTCATGACTTTCAACTGATATTGCCCTCTTAGCCATACCGTCCTCCAATCCATAGTGCACTCTAATCCAAAATGAGGTCCATTTTCAAGATTTTAAGGTATTTGAAGCAGTTCCCTATGTTGGGTTCTTTATTCATACGTATCTCATTTTTGCAATTTTTCCTCAGGGCACCGTCACGCGATGGGATCAAAGAGAAGCGAGCAGTCCTGTGGCTCTAACTGCGCAGCTTCATGTTATCCTCGTTGTGAAACGTCGTGTTGTGCCCCACCCCCTCCCCCTCCCCCACCACCACCCCCTCCAGGACCACCAGGCGCTGCTGGTCCCCCCGGCGAAGCTGGTTGTCAGGGTCCTCCTGGTTCTCCAGGATGCCCAGGATGTAAAGGATGCCCTGGACCTCTCGGACCCCCTGGACCTCCCGGAGCTCCCGGTCCTGCACCCTTACCCGCTCCACCGGGCAAACCCGGATACCAAGGACCTCAAGGACTTCAAGGATGCCCAGGAAAACCAGGTTGTCCAGGACCCGCTGGACCCCCCGGCCCTCCCGGTCCTCCTGCACCTCCTGGCAAAGACGGACAACCTGGATGCCAAGGACCTCCCGGCTGCCCTGGAAAGCCCGGATGTCCGGGACCTTGTGGCCCTCCTGGCCCTCCTGGCCCAGTTGGTGTCCCTGGCGCCCCTGCACCACCCCCACCCCCACCTCCCCCACCGCCTCCACCACCGTGCCCAGTTCCATGCCCAC
>JAOBYE010287318.1:0-15509 GCA_025403585.1 Parazoanthus swiftii | reverse complement strand
GAGTAGTATCCGTACCCAAGGGAGGGGTAGGTGAGTAGTATCCGTACCCAAGGGAGGGGTAGGTGAGTAGTATCCGTACCCAAGGGAGGGGTAGGTGAGTAGTATCCGTTCCCAAGTTATTTTCTTGAATAATGGCGTCAGGTTGACTTCAATTTTTTAAAGAAACAGAAGAAATGTATTAGAACTTGGATCCTGTTGTCAACCTGAAGTCATTTGAAGAAACTGAAACATAATTTATTTCTGGTCGAGCTAGAACTACTAAGCCGAGTTGTCACGAAAACTGCAAAAAGCATTTGTCAGACACAAAGCGAAAAGGATGAAACGTCACTCAGTTTACAAGGTGGTGCTTTTCAAGTGATCAGTTATGGTTTTATCCTCAGATACCGTGCATCTGTGATTTCTTTGCTTGCTGGGATTTGCCAAGTACAGCATGCGCCGTTCAGCAGCGGTTCCGGGGCCATGGACTCGAGATATGGACTTCAATGCCTTCCATTGATGCTGCGTACCACAGACCTGGAAAGAACACATTACGACGCAGTTGTATTCAACTTTGGTTTGCATGATGTAAACTATAGCGGTCGGTTTCCTGAGGTATCAAAATACATGTATTTTTTTCATTTCTAATTAATTCGTTTCCAGTGTATAAAGAAACATACATTTAGGTCAGACTATACAAGAGCTTGGAGGTCCTTCATGAATACTTGGGAACTTTGTTCAGCACTACAAACTATCATATAGCATATTTAATCAGAACAAATCTTCTACAGACTGTCTTTTTCTATAAGTATCGTTTGGAAATACATTAATATATAAAATTAAACAAATCAATTAAGCTTAACTGTTCAGTTAAAGTCAGTAGTCAACAGATGACAGACTTGAAAGCGATAACTGGTAGTGGCATTCACTGCAATTACTATGCCAGGTATGGTATCAGATAAATATTTATTGACAAGAGTTTTGAAACGATATGAACGATTTGGCGAATCTAGCAGGTTCGGGTAATGCTCAATACGGTTAAGATACTGTTCTTGTAGGATAGTTTTCTTAAATAGCGGGAAATAGCGGCACTGCAGAGGCCAGATCAGATGTTAATTCGAATGTAAGTAGAATGGTAGATGGAGGTGTCGATGTCGATGTCGGCGCTGTTCAGGAGCCTGTACAGAGTGCAGAAATTTTCTTTTAATTCAATCAACAATAAAACTGTAATTTAAGAAATAACTGCTATAACTAGACAAATTTGCTGTTATCTAATTGCGCATTGACAAAGTTATCTTAAAGTTTGAATGTGTTCATTTTTTCTAAAATCTGGTATATAAACACAAACACATAATGCATATAACAACTGAGAGCAGTTGAGTAAAGTATTAGCTTTTCTGCTGATAAAAGATTGCCTACAAAGAGAAATATTATTTCAAATAGACCTAGCCAAACTGAGCTACAGTCGACAATTTTGAACACGAAAGGCCAATAAAGCGAGACTGTTTTCTGCTCTGCACAGTACGGTTGGTGTGCTTCCGAAACGAATCACACCGGCACCATGCAGCAATGTCTTAACTGGTCTCTATCGCAGTTAAATCAAAGAGTTTGTGTGCCATCACACTGGGGTTGTTTACAAACATAATATTTGACCATTTACAACGTGAATTAAGTCCTCTGCACTTACTTGGTTCTACTACATAATAAAACCAACACCTGCAGTAATTTCAAAGTGTGACGCTCTAAATTTGCACCAAGATTCCTTACCAAAACTACTTTTGCGCTTACCCAACAAATTGCTACTCTAGCATAAACCTGACATTTTATCATTTTAATCATAAACGAATCAATACTGATGAGTTTTTTTGTGCCTCGTCCTAGGAATACGTCCCGATGGAGGAATACAGGAAGAACCTGGAGAAGATAAAGGCTTTGCTCCTCTCCTCTGGTACCAAGATTGCGTTTGTGTTGACCACTCCTGTACCTTCCAGCCTTAAGATGAACAACAGAGTGATTTTGTATAACCAAGTTGCAAAGAGGTAATTCAACTAGTTTTGTGGGTTTTTATTCTGGCTCAGCCCGTTCGCCTCAAGGTGAATATAGAAACAATAACTTTACGTTGTGTGAAATATTTTGTTTATAAGCGATTCTGTAAACGTTTCTGTTTTTGTTGTTGAAATATGCTTCGTTTCCTTGCTGTTCAAGTAAATAGGAGGTACCATTGCGCTTAAAAGATCAGCTGGTTTTTATTCCATGCATACATGTATTTTATTGGGTATATTATTGACCCGCGAGTTCTTATCCGAGTCATAATGTTCCCGCAAATGCTTTTTCTCTTCGCTGTGCGGCCAATGTCTCGCTACGAGGAAAAATTAGTGATCAATACGAGAAGCCTCATGTGCAAATTGTTTTTTGCTAGAGGAGACTTCGTGTAAGGCATTGAAGTGCTGTGAAATTACCTCTGCCTGCTTTCGTTTTCCTTCAAGAAACTTGTCGATCGCTGTTTCATTTGTACATCAATTACCTTTCTTCTTTTTGCCTGCTACCTGACCATTTTAAAACTTTTCTCCTTTTTGCACGCCAATCTCCGATGATGAAGGGTAGGGGGAGGGAGGATCCAATGGCCCCCAGCTTAAGTCTTTTGTCTAAGTTGTTAAGTTTCCAAATTTCTACTTCGTGTTTTTTCAATGGAAATGATTTTTCTTTGTTGGGAAATTCACCAAAAAGCATGCAAAATCCGGTGGCAGAATTGCCCAATCTTGTAACTCGAGCCTGATACTACATTTGTTTCCATTTCACAGCGTGATGCTGTCTGGTCACCGAGCCGGAGTGATTGACTTATACTCAGTGGTGACCAAGATATGTGGTACTCCTCCCTACTCGTACTGGAGATGTTCCCTGATGAGGAAACCCAAGGACGTGGTTAGAGCTCATTTCTTAATACAAATATGTAACATATAAAATACAAGCTGCAGTCTCACACAAAATACCTTGACATGAGCTTCCTTTTTTGCTGATTCTCCTACCAAATCTCGCAACTGCCGTGTAAGTTATCATTGTTTGTCACGACCTTGCAAGAGTGTCGAGATTCAAATGACGTAAAGCGACACTACATTTTTGGATCATCTCGTTTGAACAATCTCAAACAATAATATTTGGACATGGACTTCCCTGTCCTTCATTTCCCCTACCCAATATTGCTTGGCACTTTGGAAAAAATGCTGAGATAAGTCAGCATCGATGTACCAACACTAAACCAGGAGGTAAGATGAAGGAATTTCTGGGTGTCTAAAGCTTTTAGCTGAGATTGTTGCTCAGTAGAGCATCGGTCGCTGATGAGGAGAGGTGGGGGGTTCAAATCCTGGCCGGATCAACGGTCTGGGTCTTAATAGTGACTGAAGTGAACATACTGTTTTTGCTTGACCATCTGAAAAAAAATTGGCCTTACGTGTTTTCTTGGATAAGGGACTCCCCTGATCCCGAATGGTACTTTGGCGTGACGTCCGGTGCGCCGTTTAAAACCCAGACACTGTATTCATTGAGGGTAACACATTTTAGTATTTATTTAGCTTTTTCCCCGAAGGGAGAGGGACACTGCTACAGGTTTCCCCAATTACAGCAGGCTCTTTGTAGGGGAAGAGGAGACAGTCCACAACACCGGCATTAGCCTACTCCTATCGACAAGTGTGTGGGTTCTTTTGAGTCCCCCAATAGAACGTCAAGAGACTAGACCACGACATTTTACACGTTTTCTGACCAAATTATGCGACTTTCCTAACCTAATTTCAAGCATGATGCTAAAACTTATATACGCCACATTCCCAAAGTTTCGTTCAAAAATGATACCCATTTTCCGACCGAAATGTCAAAACTTGCACCCAATTCTAGATCAGAGCGGCTTGAAAACCATATCCTTTGGCGTAGCTCATTTGAAAGTATCCCTTCTCCCTCTCTCTTCTCTTATCTCTCCCCCTTACCCCACCCTCCCTCCCTCTTCTTTATCTCTCTTCCTTCGGAGAGCATCAAACTGTAGGCCCTTAAAAACTTCTATCAATTTGGTTGTGAAATCTGTTAAAGGTCTCAGTCAATCTTATCTTGGCTAAAGCAACAAACTAAACAAGATTAAACACGAACAACCGAACTATTGAAACGGGGTCCCATGATTATTAATTGTCTTACTGTTGTTTTCAACACCTTTAAACAAACGATTAACATTTTCGGGTTAAGTGTTAGAGTTTGCATACATAGTCAGCCCAAAGTCGGTTCGTGGTGCTCAGCCGCATTGCTTACAGCTATCTTATTTGGTTTCGTTTCTTATTATGACTATTATCTCTGTTTCACACAGCATTACAACCTTAGAGGCTACAGACTTCTTGGAGAGAGAATAGCTGCTGGTTTTAAAAGACTCTTAACACAATCGGATGACACATTTTGGGGACAGTCACCAGTGTATCATTATCAAGGTACAAAGCTAAGTAATTATGATGTTCATAGCTTAGCTGTTGGACTTTGGCGAGCTTATCTGATATATCTGAGATAAGGGTGACATTGTTCTTATACTTAAGTTCACCTTCCGCAATTGGCAGTAATGTCTTTTAAAAGTTAGGATGGCGCAAGTTTTTTGAATGAAATTACCTAACACAAACACGTTCGTATTCTTAACTGTATATACAGTTTCCCTGTGTCCAACTCGATCCTGTTAAAGCCACTCAAAGCCACTCATAAAAACTTACTCACATAACATACCCAATTAAAAAGCACATATTTATTCATTTTCTATCTTGAAAATAAGAAAAACAGGGTGAAGTCCGTGCAAAGACTTTAAGTGAGAACGCCAGACTACGCATAGTATTTTAGTAACTTATGACTATTTTTTGCTTACGTATACAACTTAAATTTTTATTGCAAGTTGTTCAAGTAACTTCTAAAAAATAACATCCGATTTAGACAACAATTATGATTCCTTTTCTCTTATCTTTTTTGTAAATTACTTTTCGATATTTTCAATATTTTATACATGTATTATTGCTTCAAACTAATAAACATTGCATAATTGGTAATAAGAATCAGCCAAACAGCAATGACTTTTTTTGACAGAAAATAGTATAAAAATAGCGTTCTGAAGTGTTTCGTTATCTTCGCATAACTAAAAGGTACGCAAAAAACATTGTATAAATTATATTTTAGGGAAGTTTTGTGTGTGTCGAGCTTTAAAATGTATTCACTACATTCTAAACGCAGTGTTTGTTGCTCTTATCACGCAGATCAAGTCCGATGGCGATACAACTCCTTTTTCTGCCCTGACAAGAAGACGCGGTGTCCTCCCGATACAACCTGTTGTCCAAGCCGTTTCTCCCTCACGGGTTACGGGTGCTGCATGACACCCAGAGCAGTGGCGTGTACAGACAAGTGGCACTGCTGTGAACAGGGTTTCCGTTGCTCTGACACCTGCTCACCTACGAAATGTACGTGTCTGTCTAACAACAATGCAAACACCAGCCGCTTTAAAGAAATGATGGAAGCTACTGCGAACCGCCCTCATCCGAAGGTTAACACAGCTGCTGTAACCACGACGATGGCATTGGATGACGTCGCTTTGCACCATGCTAAAGTAGTGTTTAAGACACAACCTGAGGCACACACCAAACTGGTCAGCGATGGTAGCCACTCTTGTTTGAGTACCAGCAAAGGTGGACCGTGTCTGTCACCAGAGAGGGAGTCCATGAAGGAACTTTTGAGAATTATTCAGGCTGGTCATAAACACAAAGTAACGAAGGAAGTTCTAAAAAAAGAGGTGTTAAAACTTTACAACTCAATATTTGACCAAGAAGATAATCACGTAAGTGGAGTTAGAACTTCGAAATTGCTTGGGAGCGAAGGTCTAACAACCGAAGTGACTAACAATCGTGGAAAAAATGAAAATAAATTGACCGAAACACAACAGAAAAATGGAGGCGCTTCTCGTACTGAAGCTAAACCGATTTCTCGCCAAGCTGGAAAGAAGTCAAAGGACAAGGAAAGGATAAAGAATGCCACCAAAACTGTACTCAGCAGTCCCAAAAATCCTGGAAGTTTTTCTTCCGTTTCTTTACTCAAGACAAGTGGCCAAAAGAATACTTCACATTTTGGTCAACTAACCAATTTGAAGGATAGTGATGAAACATACAAAGAGGGCAGTAAAATGAGAAATAATCTTAGAACTTCTAATCATCTAAAACAAAAAACTAGAAAAGCAAAAGGCCATTGGGGTAATTCGAAGAAAAGTTCCTCGATGTTGGATAAATTTTTGGGTGACAATTCAAAGATGATTACTGCCAAGGGATCTACAACTGGTATGTCTGTAAATGGAAAGCAACATAAAGAATATAGTAACCTGGAGAAAGAAAAACAGTTGTTGTTACAAAAACATTCACATAGAAACCAAAGCAGTGTCTCATCCAAGAAGAAAATAACGCTTTTGAAATTAAGTGGGAACTTAGACCAAACAAAAGCAAGAAAACAAAATCAATCCGTTAACGTGGATAATATTACAAAATTAAACAGAAATATGCATGAAAACAAGCAAAACCTAAAACAAGAACTTGCCACAGAGTCAAACAGCAAGACAAAACCCACAGTAAGTACTAAAGTAAAGAGCAAACAGTCAAATTATCAGATCACATCCACGAAAACCTCTTTGGTTGAAAACATTTCGAATACAGGAGAACCACACCACGAGTTAGCGAAAAATTATGGAAGTGGAGTGATCGAAGTTAATAAAGATCTTCAATCAAATATCACATTCAATAGCACGATTCCAGGTAACAATAGTACATCAAAGGTAAAAATGACTGCCAAAGCTTATAAGGAAGTTGATACTGGAAAGGATTTATCCACAAATATTGCTACCAGCAACATGGAAGAGCCCGAACACTTGAACGCAAAAAAAGGCATCAATTCTACAAGAACTCAAGAAGGAAAAATAGGAGAAACAACTTCTGGTAAAGGAAACACATTACACGCAAATACTGAACACACAGAAGATAATAATGAAAACCTTATGTACGATGCTCAAACAATTATCAGCAACAGAGTGTATCCAGATAAATCAAACAATCCCCATACTGACAAAGACGTAAAACAAAGTTCCTTTGCCAGTGGTGCGGGTTCGTTATCTCAAGAGTTTGCCCTTCTTCAAAAGCTGAAATCGTCTCCTAAGCACACGAATAGTGAAATTACAAAACCTCAATACTTGAATGGGTTTTCTGGAGATATACCTGACACTCAAATGTCTTTAAGAAATACTGGAATTGAACATCACTCGGGGACTATAGACAACTTCATGTGGAGTAAAGAAAGCCAAACGATTGCAGAGTCATCAGGTTCAACTAATGAAAAGGTCAAGTTGTACAGAGGTGAAGGTGAAGATGGAGATGAGTATGAAGCTTCAGGTGAAGGCAGCTCGCTAGATGCTAGGGATGGGAATGATTACAGAAAGATTGAAAGGAATAGAAATGATATTCCATCTCAAAATGCTACAACTTCTTGGAACGGCGGGAATTATGAAGGAAGAAGTGAAAGATTATCACAAAGTGCAAAAGTGCTAAGAAAAAAAGTTAGTACTGAATATGATAGTAGCAGAGAATCGTCTACTGACTTTCTTGACCATGGCGAAGATGAAGCAATTGGAAGTAGTAAGAATATAAATAAAACATCCAATCTCAATTTCGACGACGTGCATCGTTATGAAAATGTCCTACCCGAAAGTCAGGAATCCAGTAAACATGAAGCAACCAATACGGGAAGGAGTCCAGTCTCTGATACTTCCGGAGAGGGCTCATCTATGGAGACTGAAGATCAGTTTTCAGAAACAAACAGTGGCCTTCATAGTGGAAATGAATCGCAAGAAAGTAATGGAAAGACATTCAAAGTTAAAAACCCAAATTTAAAAGATAGTGATGACATTGATTATTCAATTCAAGAAGATTTGATGGCTGAGCAATTGATAGAAGAAGATTCTGGCTCTGGCCAAGAATCACTGACAGCCGAAAATAATGTATCAGGTGATAAACCAAGAGACGTTTCTGGCAACATCACTAAGGTTTCCAGCTTTAACAAGAAAAAAAGTGTAAAACCCTTTACAAATGGTGTAGCAGATTTCAATCAGCCAAAAAGGTCCGGTCTGGAAATTAAAAATGATACGAACATTCAGTTTTGGCAGACAGATTCTTTGGATCAACAAAATGTGCAGAAATATATTGGTAATGATAATGTTGCCCCCTCCAAAAATAGTTTCGGACTGAATGAAACCAAGTACTTATCGTACAAACAGCCTGGAAGAACACAGAATGAACAAACAGTCAAAACCAGCGACGAAGAAATTTCAGGACAGCTGCCCAGTGCATCAGCTATGAAAAGCAAGCAACATCTCTGGCATTCAGAAGATAATGACAATCCTCTTTTTAGATATATGCAAAAATCGTCGTTAAACAGAGACAAAGAAGGCAATTCATCTTCATACAATTTAAGTCTGGACAACTTTGAAACAAGCGATAATATTTTGGTCAAAATGGACTTAGTACAAGACATCCGTAGCTCCCACAAACGAGATCATTCAAACTCTGTCAGTAGAAAAGCGGAAAACCGCACTACGATAGGAACGATGTCACTTGAATCAGGAGATAAAACGGAAAACTCAACTTCCTTGAAAGTTGGTTCAGAAAACACAAACACCACGAGAGACGATATATCAGGAGAACCAGAGTTAGACTTTGTAAACGGAGGAGACGACGATATTATGCAGTTTGCTGCAATGGATAATCTCAAGACACAACCCAAAGCAAGATTTTCGAAAGCAAATGATGAACAGAGGGATTTCGACGGTAACTTACTTTCTTCAGACGGCGCAAGTGCTGGTAGTGAAGGTGAATCTAATACAACCGATATCTCTTATGATCCTTTTGTTGATTATAACTTGGAAAAATAGTGAAGGATTAATACTTTAAGTGAGCTAGAATAATCGCGGGAAGCTTCTTTTTAACACTGTACCGAAAATACGACGAGATATATTGTTAATTAACCAAAAGCAATTGTTTGATAATGCTTTTTATGTATTTCGAGTCGTGGAACTAGAAAAGTTTTTAATCGAAGACAAAGAGGCAAAATGATCTTGCGCGAAAAGTATACATGCAGCTGTTTTTCAAAACGTTGACATCTACAAAAGATAATGCCATCAAGGGAAAAATTATCGAATACCTGAATTTTTCTCTACGCCGTAGCTTTCAGTTTCCTGTACACGAAGTGAAAAAAAGCAGCAAATTTTGAAATCAGATAGTAAGTCATTGGACAGTTTCTGTCGCCATATTGTTTTGGGTGCAATCGCGGCACAAACAACCGTGCAATGGTGCAGTGTTGTTAATTTAGTCAACTAAAGATATGTTTTCATTTACGTTATCTAAACTCCTGTTCTTTGGAAAATTGCGTTTTCGCATGTCAACATTTTCTCAAGACAGCTGTATCATTTCTGTTTGCTTTTCTTATCAGCCACTGGTTGGAATCATTTTTAAGATCATGAATTCTTATTAATTCCCAGTTTTTTATGTTTAGACTTGAGTTAGTAATACGTAGATGAAATGGAAATAGATCTATGCTTGCACTCCATTGATCAAGTTAAACAAACAACAATGAAATGTTTTGCAAATGTTTTATTCAGTTTTTTTTATTTTCATTATCAAAATCCTGAACAACATGCAATACAAATGGGGCAGTAACTATAAGAAATAAACCTATTCAAAACAGAAGCTATTTACAACAATTTTTGTGCTTTTCTTCATTAAAAGGCTACAAAATTTTGGAAGTCAATTAACAAAGATCTTGAGTCAAAAATTAGCTACAATGTATCAGGCACACAACACGTGCTAGCAATATTTTTTGTATCAATGTAAAAATTCTACTACTTGGAACTATACCACTTGCTCATTCATGCAAAATACCTAAACAGATTTTGTACTGAATTTATCCCTTTCACTCCCTAAAGTATCAAGTGATGTGTTGCTAAATTCTCACTATTTGACATGGTACTTTTTCTATAAACCATCAACTTATTTCATATTGATGCTGTAAGAAGAAGATAGATATTGATAAGCTTGTAGGACTGAAAGGGTTGACTCTTATTAACTTGATTGCATGTGTTAATACATAGTTTGAGCAAATGATGGGTTTGTATTTTTTATTTTTTTGTCTTTTGGAAATAAGTTAAATTAACTAATACTTTATAGAACAACACAAACCAGCCATATTAACTTTTATGGCAATCATCTTCTATTTTTTTACGTCAAAAATAACTGTAATTAATTTGAAATTTGTTAAGAATGACGGATTAACCGTAATTTTAATGGAAAGCAACGCAGCTATATTACGTTTTCAGAACAAAATTATTTTTGAGAAAAGTGACAACCACAAAAGCGGTTGCAATTTTATCGAGAAGAATTTAATCGCCCACGCAAAAAAATGATTGGTAGCTGACTTTCAGGAATTTAAAAATCAGAAAGTTTTATCGTGCCAGCAGCTTTCAGTGCACAGTAGCATTAAAATGTATCTTGAGGGGGAGGCAATCGGCCTCCTTCCCCAGTGAAGGTAAACTACGAGTTGTCCCTACCTTTCCTCTTGAATTCGTCGAGCCGCGGAAAAGAAATCGCGAAAGACGGCGAGCGGAAACTACTGGGGCAAGAAAAAAACAAGAGAAGAAAGAGAAACTAAAATTATTTTCTCTCTCCCTCTTTTGTTTTTTTTTCGCCCCAGTTTCCGCGCACAGGTTTTTGCGATTTCTTTTCCGTGGCTCGACGAATTCAAGACGAAAATAGGGTCAACTCGTACTCTACGGAAAAGGAAGTGTTAAACCAATTTAATCCGCCTCCCTCTAAATATACCTTTAAGTTCTTTAAGTCTTTTGAGAAGTTTTTATCGGTTTGTCGCACGATGACTGGACAAGGAATCTGTCTATTATTCTTTTTTACTGTGAAAAGCTTAAACTTCAAATAATGAAACCCTTAACTACTATACAAATGTAATAATAAAACTACTGCTTCTGTGAATGATTGAAAAATAAAACTATCGTATATAAATTTCTCTTGTGAAGGTGTGTATATGTTTTTTTTAATTTTGACAACGACAGCGTTGTAATTTCTTTTATCTCATGAATTGAAAATATGAGTTTTCGAAAAAATACTCGGAAGGCTTTTTTGACCTTTGAAAATTTAGGAAATCTTCAAAAATCGGCATCTCCACTAGAAAGAGAGTATGGGAACCATCCCACTAGGACCCCGGATGTAGCATCATATGAGTTTAACGTGCGTTGTATTTTTCAGTAAAACGCTTTTTTCTTTATCATTAACAAAAACATACACTTTTTGAAACCCCTTACAATAATGTTCTGCAACAATATATACAACTAAAATAAAAGTAAAGAACATTAAAGTATTAGAAGCATTTCACCTCAGGATTATATCGCATGCATCTTTTTACAAAAACTAGCCGGTTCTATCCATTATCATTCTGTTCGCCTGCTGATTTAAGATTGTTCTATAGGTAAGCGTAGATATTTTCTTCTACTAAAGATTTTTGCGTTCATTCCAAGCCGTTTGATGTGTTCTGATATTCCTGAATACGTGTGAGTTGAGAAAAACTCTTTAATTTGATATGTTACCAGTTACCGCCATAGTGTGATTTGTGGGCGAAATCTCTTCAACGGCGAGACACGTCAATCTGAGCAACTGCTCACGTGACGGCAGTTCTTGCGAACTTTTGTTCGAACGATAGTGGCATCATGGGTACTATCTGCACTGAATGACAACTGTTTAACTTTTCACCATTTGAGCTTCTCGAAGAAATTGCACTACTTCGGGGCTTTGCTGTATACTCCGCACCTGACCTTTCTTCAATCAGCCACGGTTGCTGAATTCGGAATTATTGACGTAGTGGTGTTTCCCACCGAACAGGTTACCGCCCGAGCGAGTCATCAGGCCCGACTGTAAACTCTTTTGATTTCGGCCAAATGCACTTGTCAGATCCTCTGTATCCGAAGACCGCTCTGGTAAGGATTTTGAAGTGTTAACATAATGCCGCTGTCCAGTGACAAAATCATTGACGGGACAAAAGCGCTCTGATCCAGTTTCCCGCGGTTTTGGTTTGTCCAGTGACACCTGCGAGTCATTGATGTACGTATGGCTGGCTATCGCAGAGAGCCTCGCTTTGGCACTGGTTGTGTGATCGTAAGCGTAGTGGTATTTCACATCGCCTTTGCGATCTTTGCTTGTACTTTCCGATGGTGATTGGTTCCCCAGTATGGGACTCTGGTAGATTGGGACCACGATGCCGTTCTGATCCAGTTCCTGCGATCCATCTTCAGACAATGAATCCAGTTCAGACTCTAAAAGAAATATTTAAAATATTTAACTTAGACGCTGGGAGCGGTAACAACCTCGGACAGTCCAAGAAACTGAACCAAAGAGCTTTTGCACTTGTTTTTAGGTTTGGTGGCCAACAATTTACTTTAAGGCTGGCTACACTACTGACTTATTTTAATAAGTGTTAAAATACTACAAAACAAAGAGGGAAAAATTACTTCATAATTTTACCGGGTAATTTCGGACGTTACTAAAACCAGAAACGGGGAATTGTCGTTGTGAGCCGGGGAACAGTCAATATAAGTTTGGAGAGAATCCAAATTCTCCGAGGGCTGGGGGATTTGAGCAATTAAGAACGTCAAGCCGACTACAGATTTTGTAAATATGACTGTTCTTGGGGCTTGAGCAATTCAAAACGTGGAGCTCATTATAAAAATTGTAAATGATATTGACCGTTCTCCGACTCATGTTTACTGTTCTCCGTTCCTGGTTTTAATCACGTAAGGTGGTTTCTTTGTTGATCTGCTATTTCACACGTGAGGTTGCGGATTATTTCATATATTCCTGGATATCAATGTTCGTTGAAGTTTTTGAGATGCTAAAATTGAAACGGCTTCTCAAACTTTGAGCGTAATTTGTCCTTCATTGCATAAAAATGATTTTCAGATCATAACTCGTGACATTAAGAATTATTTCACTCACGTTTTGCCGATTCTTTTGTAATAGTAGTTTTTTTTTGCAAAAAAAATACGTGAATTAATCTGTAGTATCACGAGTGATCATTTAATTACATATTCTAACTAGTAAGTTATTATTAATATTCTTTTATTGTTATTATTTGTATTGTTGTTACAATAGTAATAATAACAACTGCATTTGTTTGAAGAACACATAATGTCTCCATCTAACATTTCTAACAATAATTATAAAATTTAATTACTAGTAAATAAAAAAAAAATTGTACACTAAAAAGTCTCCTTCAAAGCATTCTTATTAGTTTTACCTATTTAAGTCGCAGCTTAAACGTATCAAGAGTTGTAACAGTTCTGTCTTGATTACAATGCGTTAGACCTTTACATACCGTCCGTGCGAGTAGGACTTGAAGATGGAGACCTGAGTCCTAGCCTGGCGTCCTCTCCAACTGATGAGGCGTTCTTGGTGTAACGCATACGGCGACACATCAACACAACTATCGTGATCAAGATGATCACCAGGCACGTTAACAGCCCGCAACCAATAGCCAGGTATAACGCCAACATGCCTTGGATCAATTTTTCTGCGCAAACAAACATTTAAAGACTTTAAGGAGGATTTCCCAATTTTTACACAGGGAGGCGAAAACTCTTACAAGCAAGGCCAGAGGCCTGCTTGGTTTAGTATCATTAATCTGTCGGTCGGCCAGTCGGACTGTCTGTCTGTCTGTTTGATCGGCTAACTGACTGTCTGTCTGTCTTTCTGTCCATCCGTGGTTCTGTCTGATTAAGTGCCTGTCATCTCCGTCTGCTTAATGCGTCTGACTGCCGGTCCTAACACCTTTCTGTGCATCCGTCTGTCTGTCTGACTCGGTATCGGTCTGTCTGTCCGCTCTATTATCCTCATAGGCAATGTCACCTTTCACCCACCACTTATAGCATATTATGTTTAGGATATTGTTTCAATTTGTTTTGTAAGTAGGTGTTTCATAAAACCTTTGAAAAATAATCAAACCCGTCTGGCCAACAGACTCATTGACTGTCTATCTGTCTGGCTATCTAGCTGGCTGTCTCTCAGTCAATCTGTTTGTCTATTTGTCCGTCTGGCCAACTAATGGTTTGCGTCTCAATGACCGCACCTCTCTCTTTTGCTGCCTCTTTGTTTCTTCATTTAATATTTGGTTAGTTCATACATTTAACTTTTGCGATGTTACGGTCGCCAAATATGACACGTAGTTGTTGTAAAAGATTGTCGCAAAAGTTAGGGCAAAACTTCAAGACTGCTTTGACACGCTGAAGGTTGCAGCAAGTCAAAGGGTCTTTCCCGTCTCTCGTTCTTTTCTGTGAGTAGTTTTATTGGGCTTAAAACGTATTTCAGCGGTGTATTCTTTGAAAGCATCTTAAATACATTATGGTATACCTTCACTTTCATCGTCGGGTTCTCCTACATTCCACAAGCTGTCTGACAGGGTAATGCTTTTCCTCGCAACCCCTCTCTTGTTTTCCGCTACGCATTCGTACGTTGCAGCCGTCTCTTTGAAATTAGGGTGAATTCTAAGTTGAATTGAAGTTTGCTGGATTTCAGATTGTTTTTCAATCTCCTTTCCGTTGCGCCTCCAGGTGAAGTTAAAAGGCAAAATTCCAACTGCCTCACAAAACAGAGAAATGTCTTCGTCTTTGGTGCCATCGCTGTCCTTAATCGGTTTTACTGCAATCAGTTGTTTTATTTCGGGCTTGGATCCATTACCAGCTGAAATTAACAGAATGAATGTCAAAACAATTTACTAAGATTCAAATTATTTGCAAGAATGTTTTAACCCTCGAATGACCAAGGTGGTCAAATGGACCCCCTCCCCCTCCCAAATTTTTCCGATTTTAGGATTAGTTTCGGGGGGGAAGGAGAATGGAAGAATTTTTTTTGTGCATTTTTTTTTTCATTCAACCTTTGACAGCAACTCTTTTTTACGTTTTTCTATAAATATGATCTAAGATTCCAGGGCGTGCAAAAGTTTTCCCCCTGTATAGATTGTGCATATTATTAAATTTTCCACTCTCTTCCCCCACAATATCAAATAGTCTGTCCAAAAGTTAAGTTCCTTTACCTGTCCTAAACGCTCTCATGATGCTGGGCATGCCACTGCCAGCCCAGCTCACCGCTTGAACCTGTACCTCGTAACGTGTCCCTTGCTGCAGTTGTTCTAGTTTCATGTATGTCGAGTTAGTCTGGAAAACGATTTGCTCTGTAACCGCTCGCAGCATTACTCGATAAGAAAAAATGCCTGAACTCGGGCCGGTTATTTTCCAGTGTACAACTGCTGACTCAGAACTTATGTTGGTGATACTGTGCTGAACTGAAGGGAGAACTGAGGAGAGATGACAAAGAATAGACGTTCAGGTTAAGGAAAAGTTCATTGTTTATACCAGACGGGATGGGGGGGGGGGGGGGGCGCGTGGCAAA
>JAOBYE010287096.1:4703-15858 GCA_025403585.1 Parazoanthus swiftii | reverse complement strand
AGTAGTAGTAGTAGTAGTAGTAGTAGTAGTAGTAGTAGTAGTAGTAGTAGTAGTAGTAGTAGTAGTAGTAGTAGTGATACATGCATACAACCCACCCAATGTTGGTCATGCGCTCCATATAACTCTTCACAGTTGCAGTAAAACCAGGTACATCGTCTTCATCCGGGTATTGATTGGCTCCAACCATTGGTAACTCCGCTACTAAATCCGGGTTATCGGGTTTGGCGTCCAATCCAAAATATATCCCCTCCTTGACATCAATCTTACCGTCCGTGTACTCTGAGCCTGCAAGATGAAACCGCTGGCCAGTGCTACAGTTTCGTTGCTGCTAAACCCTCGAGGTTTCTACGTTGCTCTGAAAATAGTTTTGGGTCGAACGCTTTTGTAATAAACAACGCATTCTGTAATAGTCTTAGTTACACGCAGTTTGGAGTAAATTTGCCACATCCCTTCAGACCCGCTGTCCTACGGCGTTTTGTAATAAACAACGGGTTTTTGTAATTAATATACTAGCACGTTTTACAATAGCTCATTTTGACGCAAATTGTAATACATTTTGCAGTGTCTTGTAATATCTGAGGTAACATTTACGTTGGAAGTTGCGCTAGGACATTCATTTTTTTTGACAGCCAGCCCTACTGCATAAAATCAGTTGGGTCGACCAGCCGCTGCTTGAAGCGGCTCTTTGATTGGTTAATCGAACAGTAACGATAACAATAACCACTACCTTAAAACAATACATAACCAAGCAAATACAAAAAAGCTGCTTTGTTGAACGATCATTATTGTTGAACCATATTATTTAACAATATGACATACTTATGTTACCTTAATTGCTATAAAACGCTTCAAATATTATCACACTTTGCGTCAAAAATGAGTTATTGTATTTACAAAACGCGTAACTTTATTACAAAATGCACTGGTTAATTAATAAAACGCGCAAGTTTATCTCAAAATGCCCCTGTTTGATGTGCCTGAAAACAAAGTAACCATATATGGGTCTTCTTCTTCTTCCAATTAAACCACCTTTATCTCCACAGACGATTCGTGTGGATATGAATGTGCAAGGTGCTGGTGTGATTATTAAAAGTATTACATGTATACATTGGTGTAATGGTGGATAGAAAATAAATAAATTACAGGTAAAAACTCAATGGCAAATAATAGTAAAAAATTGTCTTTAGTCGCGGTGTAAGTGGGCCCAAAGCTTGTTCTGAAATGGGTCGATAGTTTGTGTTCTGACAATTGTATCAAGTAATATGTTCCTGTTTCTTATCGTTCTTGGTAGGAAGGAGTACGTATGATAGTTTGTACATGAGCGCGGTACCTCATACACAAGGGCGATAACGTGCTTCGATACATGTTCTTTGTTGTCCTTTGTCCCCTAAACCATAATGGGTTTTGTAGAAGTAGGCTAGTCTGTGGGTCTGGGTGAATGCATATATGGATGAACATCTCAGTTCTCTTTTGCCTTCCGGTAGAAATTTGAGGAGGTCATATAAAAAAGTGAAATTTACAGAGAATGTATGAATGGTGAACTTTACCCGTACATTCTCTGAAGAAACTTCGGTTTTACTGAAAACGTCACCGGTATTACAGTACTTGAGATAGTTTCTCCAATTTTTCGCTGCTTACTGTATTGGACTTTCTCTTTCTGTTTCTGTCATTTTTGGAGAAAAATCTTAAAGTTTTCGAGTTATACACAAATCGTGATCAAGGTCATTACGAAAGGGTACTGTCGGGTGCGTTTAGTACCCCTAATGATCGCTGAAAACAACTGGTATATGAAAGGGTACCATTTGTAAAGTAAGTAAATGAGAGGGATACAATAGTGTGGCTTGAGCCTCCCTCCCCCAGACAAAACTTTTACTGAGTATCTCCCCCCAGGGCTTCCACCAACTGGGGTGATGCATGACTGACTCTAACCTTGCTCGATATATCCCCTGTATGCCCGATTGTTCATCAAACTGATTTTTGTTTTCTTTTCCTGTGGTAAATCAAAGAACTTGCTGGCCATGTCAAGGATTTTCTTCAGAGAGCTCGTCTCAATTCCGTGCCCAGTAATAGAGAAAACGCCGATATCCTTACATGCTTGCCGTATTCTGTCAACAACCTCCTTCGCCTTATCGCCTTTGTCTCCTAAAAGCAAAAGAGAAGGATAAAAAAACTTTTCAAAATAAATGCGGAGTTGTCAGTTTTCCAAATTATCCTAGCAAGCATTCGCTACGCTACTTCGGACCAGTGTTGAAACCAAGGTTGAGTAATGTAGCCGCTACAGGCGTAAGTGTACACCTCTTATTAGCCTCGTTTGCTCGGTCCGTACGGCAAAGTTATGGACTGATTTTTTCTCAATCCTTTTATGAAAACAAGGAAGGAAAAAACGTGGGTCCATAACTTGCCGTACGGACCGAGCAAGATGTTTATTATATGGCTTTCTTGATTATTTGAAGCAAGTGCGGCCGCTCCATAACTAGAGGTCCGTACGGATACTTACTTACCTGAAATTGACCAATCACAGCGCGCGAAACCAGTCAGCCATTTAATAATGACTGGTATGCAAATCTTGTCTATCTCAGTCGTTATCCAAGATTTGCATACCGCTGTACAATTGTGTTATATTCAACGAAGAAACTCTCTTCTTACTCTGTAGTGTTTTCACCTCTATGGAAGATAATAAGCTAAAGATTGTTACTTTTGCTGATTTTAGGCGCGCTTTTTAACAGCGTAAGCGGATTTTTTATTCCCCCCAAAATTTGTGAAGATGCTCGACAGCGGCACTCGAAAGCTCCAATGCAAATTCACCCGCTTGAAATTTGCGAGCAAATCAGACAGGTATAATTAAGTGCAAACTATCTAAAATGCATAAATTTCAGCAAAATTTAAAACATCATCATCATTATCAATAAGTTTATTTAACACGTTATCCATTCACACAATAAAATATTCTCGTCCATACACGGCCGCCGTGTGAGTCAACATTAACATAACTGTGTAGAAAATTGCTTAGTAGCTCTGATAGTAAGCAGCTACCGGTAGGTTAGATAATACATCTTTCACAGCATTATCTTAGGCCTATGTTCTAATTTAGTCGGTCAGTAGGAAGAACATCCCCTTGGTAATGAAAATTCTGTTTTATGTGCTTCTGGTGGACTTGACCCGACTAGAATAGATCAGAGCTAGTTTTGCAAGAAACAGTACCATGGAACGACAGGGCACTCTCGTTATCTTAAAACTATTCGATCACGAAATTCTAGTTTTACTTTGCAGCATTTTTTTGCCTCTATACAAGACAATGAGCTAAAAATCGGTACATAAAGCAGGGTTTTAACTGTTCAGGCATATCTGAATTTAGGAAAATTGAGATATCATATTGTCGCCTATTCAATTAAGTTTATCTTCCTTGATCAAGCTGTGCCTCCCATTAAAAAGGCAAAATCTCTTTATCAAATGAAATAGATGAAAAGTAAATGCCATTTTAAACTCAATGTGTAGGCTGTTAAGAAATTATGTGCTGTTGTAAAATGCAGATGAGTAAATGAGATGCGTCCAACGCTTTGTCACTTCACCTCGAACCCACCTTCAATCAGCGGAGAAATATCAATAACTTTTACATCCATTTTATAGAGCCAAGCTGGTTCGCAAATCTTAATTTCCCTTCCTTCGAATTATGTCCGTGTAGCTGGATAATTCTATATTCTGACATTTGCCGCTCCACTGTAAAGGTACCGCTGCTAGTTCCCCTGTCTGTTACGTGATGTTTTGTACGGGTTCAGTGCATGCAACTCAGGCATATCCCGTGAACCGTTGCGCGTCTACTAAATTATCTGGGGAAAGATAAGTGTGACATATCTCTGCAAAAATATATATACTTACAGTTTAAGAAGTCTCTTCATTCAGAAATAGGAATATTTTGTTACACTATAATTATAGCTGCGGTTGACCACTCTTTCAGCGAGTTTTTTGAATCAATGATTCAGTTGCGTGATCGAGACGACGAGAGAAACTTTTGAATACATGCAGCCGACCTCGACCTCGACCTTAACCTTAACCCTGACCCTAGTCCTAGCCTTAATCGAAAGTGAGTCAACAGTCATATTGTAAGTTGTGGCTCTAAATTGTACCTTACCTCAACACATCTCTATATTAACCACACTCCATACTAAACTCCCTCCCGCTGGAAGGTCTGCCCGCAGGTGGGGAGGTAAACAGAACCTTTTAGGCTCCCATTGGCCCAGTGTATAGCGTGCTGAACAATGTGGTTAAATCCTACACTGATCAGGGTAGCTAGTCGCAAGTCTTTTTAAAATTTTGACTAAGAATTAAATTGTGACTATGATATTGTGAGAAACTTCCCCTCATTGAATAGTTTAGTTTCGTGTTTGTAGTTGCCGCTAATACAGACTCGTTTTTCATAGCGTAAGTATTCATAAATTACATACAGTTGTAGATATGAGTTGTTTGCAACTCTGTGTATTGTTGGAGGTTCGGACTTCTAACCGTTCTCACTGGTATTTTTGTATATTCAACACTTATTCGAGGCTAACGCTGTGGATTAAGAAATTTTAAAATTATAAAACTAGACTATTTTATCAACCGTGGACAATGTTTCATCTGCAAAACGTACTAAACAAAGTGTTTCGTTTTAATAGCAGATATGTATAAATGGCACTGCAGATTTTAACTCACATTTATGTACATGTACGAAGAGCGTTTTTTTTTTACAAAAAGTACCTTATCACAAAGGATCCTGAGAGATGGCCGGAAAAACCCAAGATGGAACAGCTGCGGCTTAATTTTCCGCATAAATCGCGGACTGAATAGGAAAGGACTACCGCACTGTTGGAAGAAGCATGTTGGAATCAGCAAAAGAGTTTTACTGAAGTCACTGTTTTGCTAGGCATGAATCACGTAGAATTGCGAAAAGGTACCGCTAAAAACTCGAATTCTCAGGAAGACATGTGCATGTATCGCTAACGTCATTGTGGAGACGTAAGACCTTTTAAGGCCAAAAACATGCGAATCTAGCAAACTGAAGACTTTTATAAAAATGCATAAGTTGCGAGCTGCTTGAGTACATTTGCATCTTCGTCAGTTACAAAGACGCAACATGAAAGGGTTCTTCTATTTATATTTCGTCAGCTCCTTCCCTTCCCCCCGGGGGTGTGTCTTACCGTCAGTCCCGTGTAGCCCGGTCACTGTAAGCTAAGTAGGCTGTCCCCAACCACCTTTCCATGATCCAGTATCCGCATTCATAACTGAACGCGAGATAGTCTACACGCACATTTGTCATACATGCAAAATCACAAACTAAGTCAAACTAGTTCAGCGTTAGCCCTGGCGGTTGTTAGAGGGGGCGAAATGTCAAAAACGTCCGGGCGCCATCTTGGACGAGAAACTGGGGCGAGAGAAAAAAAGAGGGAAGTTTCTCTTTTGTTTTCGCGTCCACGATGGCACCGGGAAGATTCTGACATTTCGCCCCCTTCAAAAACCGACAGCTTCCTTTTGTAGCAACGTTTCTACTGTTTAATAACATGTACATTAATATTACATAAAATTTTTAATGAGGAGTGTGTCAGTCACAAAGGAGATTTTCAGGGGTCCTCGATACTCTGTTTTATAACAACCTAACCTGGACGGGAATATTATTAAATGTCTTGTAGAAACCTCATGGATCGGTAAGAAACGAAGCACTTGCTATTTTTAGCCTTTTCTACTGATTTCTTGTATAAATTAACGTAATTGCATTTTTCGTTCATGTTTTTGTTCGATCTATACCGTTTGTAGTTTTTTGTATATCGGAAATATTGCTGGCAAATATATCCCTTTGTCTGGCCAAGAACAATCCTTTTCGCTTGAATGCTTTTCGGACTTCTTGCAAAGAAAGGGGCATTTAGTGTCTTAGTGCAACCATTTCTTGCCGTTCAACCAGTGGCTGGAATCACCCAACGTTGCCGCTGGACTTTCAAGTTCTCCCTTTAAAACAAACTCGCCGTAAACACGAAGAAAAGATACTTTCTTTACAAAATGCAAAAAAGAAAAACCAACAACTAGGATTTGTGGAAATGCGAACATTGTCTTTCATCGACGTGAATCACTAAGAGCGAACTTAGTATTTTGTCTGTTCTATAAAAATCACCAGAACTGACACAATAAATACTTTAGACCAGTTTGCACTTATACACAGTTTATTGGTCAAAATTACAGAAAACTCGGCTGCTTAAGTAAACTACGAGTTTATTCCCCAACTTTACCCAAGTCAAGTGCATTTCTTCCTTAAACCGTTAAGAAGTTGTGGCAATATATTATCAATTTATTTGCATAAACCATACTTAATCATAGCTCCAGATCTGTTCAAAACACTCTTACAACGTGACTGTGCCAAAAGAATTAAATGGTAAACAAAACCTTAACGTAGTTAAAATAGTACTGAACAAACAGCAGCTAAACGCCTTTGAAAATAACTGGTTTTACATGTTAAAACTAACGTTAGTCAATTCCAGAGATAACTATTGTAAAGCGGGAAAAGACTTTCAGGGATTGCATCATAACCATAACTTTGTTATCATCACTATAATTACTGTTATTGCCATGAGCTTAGTAAACAATAAACAGGTTTGAATAGCAAAGTAAAACCCACTTGTTCTTTAATTCCATGCAAGCAAACATCCTCACTCTGTTTCCATTTTCGTGGCATTAGTCGATCTACTTCAGTCACGCACAAATGCACTCCAAAACCTCATTGTAAAAAAACAACCTTTTCGAGTTTTGCCTTTTACTTTTGGTGGTTAATAACCAATTAATAAATAATACGACAGTAATGCCGCTAGATCAGGGGTCGATAATAAAATAAAATAAAATACTTGTTTTCGATTTGTGACAGTGCCTTAAAGCATATATTGGTGTAACACGCTTTCTCCCATACGGAAAAACCACCCGGCCTACATTCCAACTTAAGAAACATTAAATCTCATGAAATCAATGTTCAAAAATATATTTTTTAGTTATTTATATTATTTTGTGCATGGCTTTTCTCAACAAGCAAATAACTGTGTGCCTTAACGTCAAACTCCAAAACCGGTTTGTTTCATACTGGTGTCTTCAAAAAGAAAAAGAAAAAGATTCTTCACAGACTTGTAAAACCGGTTATATCTCGTTTAAACATAAACCAGTGATCATTCTGTAATACTCCTAAAATAAGATCCCCCAAACTAAACAGGTGCAGAAATACTTTAAAAAATATATAAACCCTCAAATAACTCTCGTTTCACTTATATATCCAGAAAGCCCTGATTTGCAACTAAACCCGACATATAACACGTTATCTTAGAAGAACCACGAAACTTCCATTGAGAGACACCTCCCTGTGAATGTTATATGAACTTAACCCCTTAAAAAACTTCAGGGCAAGACGCTTTGCAAATATACAACTATTTCTGGGTATACTTCCTACCAGCTCAAGCTAAATCCGTTCTCCCTTTTTGAAACTTAAATTTTTAGTAATTTACCCCAAATGACTTGCAGTTCTGGCACAAAGGTTTAAGTTACCTTGGGTCTCATAAGAGAAAATATCAGTGACTTCACTACAAGTAAAACTAATGACTGGGTACAACAAGACTAAATATACGGTAAGATTGTGAGTTGTAATATCAAGCTATCAACCTATGGGAGGGTGGGTCATACATCTGAGGACTACTCCCTCTCCTCCCATGCCTTGCTCTTTGGCAACTGACCCCTCTTCTCATTGGCCCAGATCTTTCATCCTTGGGATACGGGTTGTCCAATTTAAAGGTGACAGGAAGGTGTGAATGAAAGTCAAATGTACCATGTGTGAAAACTATACCCCCAAACACTACCCTTGGTCAAATATTATGAAACAATGTATTTTCAACCAAAATCTTGCAGCCCCCTAAAATACATACGTGTACATGTACAGAGTACCAAGCAAAGAAAAATTGTCAACCAAAAAAATACCCAAATCCTGAATATTCATACAGTGCCCACAAAAATCTTTCACACCTCCATATCACTGTAATATGGGAGTACCCCCTAACCCCTGACCTTACAACTCACAATCTACCAAAACTTCTTTCAATCAGTTTGTACAGACTCGACTGGCGCATATCCAGACTCCACATTGTCCTTTGATCGTCTGAGTTTTCTGGAAATCATCACAACCAGAGCAACGGCCAACAGAATGGAGATCACACATATTACTGTCAGCCCTACCACCAGGGTGATGGGGACCCCTTTCTTCTCATTGGTCTTCACTTCTGAGCTGTAATCAACACCCGTATCATGACTTGGCTCAAGGACAAAGTCATAACTTGCGATGGCATCATCTTCTGGCACAACAACTCGTTTGGTCACTGAAGCATAGCCTGGAGCTTTTGCAGCAACTGAATATTCCCCTGGGTTGAGCAATCGCCAGTAGTCTCCATCTTTTGCTGATTTCACTGCATGGCCATATTTCTTGACCACAATCTCAGCTCCACTAATTGCTAAAACCAAACAGAAATTCAGTTTATATTAGTTACAACAGCTCACAACAACAGCAATGAGAAAAATTAATATGGTATATAATAATATGATTTGTCTTAAGTGAACATAATTTACATCAAATATTGAAATACCTTTGACTGGAAAAAGTTCTTGACTCGGGTTTTCAATTTAATAAAAAATTATGTAACTTGTGTTTCATTGCAATACTAATTACAAATTATTGTAATTCTGATAAACTGTTTATATTGGCATAAATATGCTCACAGCATATTTGAGCTGTTGGCAAACAGAACTTTACCGCCCCATTCTAATTGCCAAGCATTCTCCAGCTTCCTGCTACAATAAGTTTCTTGCAAAAAAGCGATGCCAAACTTGTTGTATGAATATATACCTATTAAATAGTTTCCTACAATTGATAGCTTTGTTAATGCCCCTTATATTTAAAGAAATACAATTAAGTGCCATGGTGCAGGAAATTTAACAGCGCTGAATAGCTTCCCTCACATACATATTTCCCTACACAAAAAATTGTTTATTTTAGCAAGTTTTAAATACTTCACATGATATACATGTATAGAGACACTAACCTTTTCCATCGGGATTCCTCACAAATCCTTTGATACCAGTATGTACAGCCTTGATATATTCCAAGAGAGACTTTTTGTTATCTTCCCAAAACTTTTGCAGTTCCTGTGCCGGAGGGAACTTGCAGCAGCTTACTTCAACAGTGATCTCAAAAGCGTTGGTGTGGAGGTAGTTGTAATCCTGCATGCCTCCAGCCACCGGGTACCACTGCGCACCATTGGTGATACCTATTTGAAAAGCAGAAAAGATTTAAATTTTACTAACAATACTTTGCAGTTTCACACCAAATCTTGCAACATTTACTCTTCACCGTCTACATGTAGAATTTCTATTTATTTATTTATTAATTTATTTATTAATTATGCTTCGCCTACGTAGATTATGTTCACATACAATATTAAGAGACAAATATACAATAAACAATATACATGAGGTGTAGACAGGGACACCACAACAGCTGGAGGCTAATTACTCATGTTATGCAACCAGCAAGTCTAACTTGTTCTTCCAGGCCAGTCCCTGTTCATCAAAATAATGTTCCAGGCATCCAGAAATTGTGTTGCAATCAATGTGTCACGTACAGAAACAGCAGAAAAAATTGAAAAAACCACTGCTGCAAAATTTTCCCCTAAACAGCAGAATATCAACAGATTTGCAGCAACAGAAGTAAATATCTTGTCAGAAGTAAATATCAATTGCCAGTTGAGTTCTTTCATATTTTTACTCTATCAGTTACAGTTTTAAAAGAACACCACTTCCTCAGATGTCTTCCAGGCAAGTCTCCCCACTAACCAGAAATATTATAAGGCTAGAGAATATATATATTTAACATAGCAAAACTGTAAAAAAAAAACAGGGAATTTCCTGCATTTTAGAAAATCATCACAGAATATTTTTGTACTGGATGCTTCGACTTTGCTACAAGTTGTCAGTATTTGATTTCAAATAGTTTTAAGAACAATCTTTTGTATAATTTACTCTTACCTCCATCAAATCTCTCTTGAGGGTCATTTGCACATGCTGCTTTTTTCTTGTGCATCTCTGGATGATTTTGGGAGTATACTGTTGCAAGGCGTTTGAATACCTCATCATCTGGCGACTTCGCATACCCACTTCTCTTATTGTTTGGCAGGTTATCATAGGGGTAATTAGCCACAAGTGATCCACCATGAAGATTTGCTGACAGTACAAAGGGATAAGACTTTATCCAATTAATAACCAGCTCTGTTTCCTTCTGAATAGGGTTTGATTTATCTCGAGGTTGGTACTGGTCTGGAAAGTTTCTGTGGGTAAAACAAGGTACACATTTTTAATACTATCTTCTTTATAGAATAAAAGGGAAAAAATAAGCTTTAAGTCTTGAATTAACTCTGTTCTAATTGGTTATTACTAAACTTCTATAACCAATCTAGTTTTAAATTGAATGCCTTGGGTGTACAGGTAATTAACATGTGTTAAACTACATTTTAAAAACTTGTAACCAATCCATTTAGCTTTTTTCTTAGTTTACTTTCTGACCTTGTTAATTGGCTTGAAAGAAATCAGATCAGTTTACATGAAGTGTTGTTGACATCACTGTTGACTACTTTAATTCAAGCCTGGGTGTTTTAATTCTTATCTAAAACCCACAGAGGAAAAGATTTCACAGCTTAGGTGTGGGAAACACAATCATAAACCTGAAACCAGTAGACAGGAACAGGCCAAACACCACAAAGCAAAAGGTTAACATGTTTGGAAAACCAAGTATCCAGTTTCATTTATCAGCAAGGCTTCTGCAGCCAAGGAGGATTTCCTGATCAACCGGCTAATAAGCTGTAAAAATGTTCAGCTATGCTGATTCCAGGTATTACGCTGATTTGCATGCAATAACACAGTCCTACAGTAATCAATCCAGAGTGGCCCTATATTATTTTAACTTAAAATGTACAGTATAAAAAATGATTTGAGCTTACTAAACAGGCATGATGATATTTAATATTTTATAGATTATTGGGAAAATACATTAACAAAGAACTGTTTTCAGGTAATGTATTGCTGAAGCACATGATACATGTCAAATAGTGCTGTG
>JAOBYE010286985.1:0-15860 GCA_025403585.1 Parazoanthus swiftii | reverse complement strand
AGAGAGAGAGAGAGAGAGAGAGAGAGAGAGAGAGAAAGAGAGAGAGAGAGAGAGTGTGTGTATTGCAAAAACAGAGATACCTCACAAAAGGAGAATTAACTAATAACTTTTAACGAAATTCTGCTTCAGTTTTTCTTTGAAATAATAAAGTAGATGAGTACTTCATGTCATCATTTATTCTATTCCATACTTCAGGACCTTGAAATCGAACATAAATTTGCCAAAACGTCTTGCTTTAGGAAGAAAGTATGACTTTTTTGCATCTTATCTAACTTTGTGAGAAGACTGGAATGCAAGAGGAAGCAACTGATTATGAGATTTGTCCTAGTTTTTGTTACGTTGTCAGTGTCGGTAAGAATCCTTGACTTGAATATATTTGTAGTTGTTATTCTGAGTGACTGTTCCCATTTGGTGAGTGCCGGTCCGCCTACAGTGTTCTGTAACTGGCCTACGATTTAATGGAGCCGAACCCAACTGGAGAATTGCAAACAGTTTTGGGATCCTACTGATAAACAGTTGCTGTTCTAGCGTTCATTTATAAGAAACGATGTGTTATTTTCTGTACAATCCAGAACGAAGCACCCGGCAACGCTCTTCTTTGTCCAGGACTTGATTATTTGACACCAACACTGCATCACGCCGTCTTCTTTTTCTTTCTTGGTTTTGCCATTGGCAGAGCAGGAAGTTTAAATCTTGTTCTGAAAATAACAATTAAAACGAATCCAAATGAGACAAGTACTGAAGGTCAGCAAAAAATATTTCAGCAAAAAATCTGAAAATCAACCCCACAAAAAACTATACAGTTATCTGCCTTCTTGAGGTTTCTAAAATAGCCAATCTTCGTTTGCATCATTTTTCATTTGCGAATGGCGAAGCCGACCCGCCACCCGTGAACCAGCTGACAAAGAGATTAGTTTAACCGTAACTTTGTCAGACAGAAAAACAAAGATTATCATAGGGAAAGGGCATATAGAGATTCTTCCAAGTTTTATGCAGTTAGATTGAAAATCACCCAAAAATCTTCAGAAAACTTTATGCAAGAGTACGGGATTTGGAGCATATCAGTGTAGATTTCTGGGCAACTACGCACCTACCCCTCCCTTGGGTTAAGGTTAGAATGAAGGTTTGGGTCAGGTTTAAGTTCAGGGGAGGGGTGGGTGGGTCTGCGTTGTCCAGGTACCTACACTGATCCTTTTGAGCCGGGGATGGGGCAAGATTTCGCCAACCAGTCCAACGCCATTGCTTATAATTTCTTAAAACTTTCCAACGCAGTTTCTCGATGTAATCAGGCGTAAAATTTGGCCTGATAACCAATTGCGATTTGGAGTTTCTTACTATTCGTGAATTGTTTCATAGTTTATAACGAAGTTTTATTAGTGTCACTGAAAATGTAAACAATTGATGTCAGCAAAAGTCTGGTTTGCAAATAAGAAATCGTGAGAGCAAATCTACAGTAGCTTTAAATTTCGAAAATCTCAATCAGAAACCAGGGTTGTGAGTGTGTGTGTTGGGGATGTGTGTGTGTGTTGGGGGAGGGGGGGAGGGGGTGTCACGCGTCTTTCTTTTGCTCCAATGTTCTGTTCTTTTTCACTTTCTTTTTCAGAGTTGTTTGTACCTTTATACCAGTTGATAAAAGTTAATGTTGGTTTGTCATATGAAACTAGAAGAAAGGTAGCACGTTGTACTGATCTATTTCTTTTGCATAATGCCGGCCGTTAATTTAGTAATGGAGGTGAACACATCATCGGTAGGGCGTTATGTGACTTTCATAAAGTTACTTCCACATAGCCAGGAAAAAAAAGGGGGGGCGGAGCGATTTAACTTATTCTTTGACTGAACTTCTATTAGCCTCAATTGTTCATATGTTTGTAATACGTGTTTGAAAATTCAATTGTGAATGTACTTACTGGCAAGTCAGACATCGTGGGATAAAATGGCAGTAAACTGTGGGAAATAGAATTAACAATTAACACATTTCTTCAACACAAATTAACTTTCGTTTTTATACTACTGCATTTGCTAACTGAATTTAGTGTAACTGTCTCAACAGGCTTTCGAGTTGGTTCATGCACAAACTCGATCTCAACTGATGAAATGGGACGTTTTCGAACAAAAACACAAGTAGCTTTGGCGCTCGAGGCCAGTTTAGCAGTATATATACATTAAGTGTTTTATGACAAACGTAACAAATTAATTCCACTACTAGGGCCGTCCCTGGGCATTTTTCAGCTTTAATCCCGCCACCAGAATGTTGCTGATATACGGTTACCAATTTACACTAGTATAGGACCCGGGTTCTACAGACTGTAAAGTAACTTTAGTTGGGCCTTTAAGTTACAACCACGTAAATCTTGTATTTCCATACTTCAGTGACACTCTCGTCAAACATTTTTGAATTATAAAAACACAAAACATTTTATGACTTTTTTTTCTAAATTCGGCCGTTCGAAAAAAATATCCCAATTTTTTTTAAGCCCGTGCTAACTGGCTTAAAGTCAGGTACGCTCCACGTTACACCTTTTTCCACTTTCAGTCCCAAAAAACCTCAGAAGTATATTAACTGAAGGATGCTCTAAAAACTCTTTGGACAATGTTGGAATATGTTGTACAACTGGTCATATACTCAATATTGGCAAAAAACCTATTTTCTTTCACTTTTTCTTCGACACTGACAAAATATTTCTTCTTCTTTTTGAATACATGGGACTATGGTTCAAAAGTCCACAGCGGCCCTGAGCAACCTACAAAGCGGCTGCATGGTCTATCATAATCCACCAGGTGCATGTTGGGCCAACATGGTCCGCTAATAAAGATCAAACAAAACTTGAACAAATATTGAAACGTTTCGTTTTTCAAGCATGTGTTGTTACAAGAAGTTACTTTTTGGGGGAGTGGAAACCTGTAGCTACTTCAAATTACCAAAAACTGCTAAAAAGAAGACTAGAAACTAAAGGAGCTTTACTGAAGCAAGCAATAAACACTTGACATTTTGCTTTTGTAAATCTTTCGAGTTTTTGGACTATCCCTTATCTGTTTTCACGGTAATATCTAATAAAACCCATTATGCACTGCGGTTGTAGTGGACGCTCTCGTCCTAATATATCGTAACGAAGCATTAGATGTCTACTAGTTGTCGGAGGCAGAAGTACAAACCTCTATCTTAATTTCTCTATCCTAATTACCTCTATCGTAATCTGTCTATCGTCAGGTTTCTATTCACTCGACAGCAACGAAACGGAGCACACGAAACCAAGTCTAGCAGTTGTCTGTGGTTGAGGTACAAACCTCTATCTTAATCACTCTATCTTAAGGTGTCTACTTACTCGACAAGCAAACAGAACACACGAAACCAATGTCTACCAGCTGTCTGTGGCAGAAACATGCTGCTCTGTAGTCGATATGCATCGATGAGGGGAGAGCCAGCATTTCTCTCATGGACGGGTCGGGCAGGAACAACCACTGCAACAAAGTGATCAAGAGCATGAAAAATCTTTCTAGTTAACATTGAGTGAAGCTATAAACCACTTTCATAAATGGCGGCTATTTTAGTATTCTCTTGTTTTTATTTAAATTAGCCTCACTAGCCTGCTTATTTGTATAGTGACAAAAGAATATTAAAATGGCCGCCATTTATGAAAGTGGTCTATATTAGCTCAATCCCTAAGATCTCGGCCTGATAACCAAAAGGTGCCAGGTTCAATTCCTAATCTGGCTGTTGTGTGACATTCTCTCTCTATTTTCTCAGTGCATCCGAGAAGGTGTGATCAAAGATTAAGGCTAATCCAAACCCTTACCCTATACCAGACCAGAAGTTGGTTTAATTTTTATACTTTATCTCAGAGCAGCCAACAAAAATCCCTTCCCTTTCCCAGACTCTGCAAGTAAATTCCTGCCCTGTTCCAGGTCAAATGTTTGAAACCCGTACCCTTAACAGTGGTTCATAGTCATTGTATGGGGTACCTCCAGGGGTATCTCTATCTGTGCATTGCCCAAGGATATCCGTTGTAGATCAACCGTTCTTACTGTACCAGGAAGCACAACATGTATAAATAATGAAGGCTCGTATTCTTACCAGTAAATACTGCAGTAAGCCTTGACTCTGTGGAACTTGGAGATACGAGCCACCAGTGATATCAGCAGCCTACCATTTGAACAATGGAGTGGATCATTTAGAGGGTGACAGATAGAAAAACAAGTACAACACCTGATTACAAGTATATTCCCTAGTTAAGCATGTAAAAAGGTCTCCACAGACTTCCAGCCAACAAATAAATCATTATTTTAAAAAACAAAGATCTAGAAATGCTGTTTCTTTTTTATGACCGCTTATTTAAAACAGAAAAGTACATTTATTCAATAAGTGTTTATTGGACAGATTTAGTATTTCAAAGGGAATGTCTTGTCAAAAATCCTTTGTCTAGTCTTACGAAAGGCACCAAATTGAAAAGGTATGGGAGCTTAGGGACCACCTAGGCTCAAAATCTTTGGGGGGGGGGGGGGAAATGCAGGCTCATCGCCGAACACTGGCTGGATACCAAGCCCAGGGACCACCATCACTACAAAAGGGGTTTCTTCAGTCCCCCAGGGTATGGGCATGAGAACAGAGGGTTGGGTATAAGAAAAGGATGGGAAGAGTAAGGCCGTGTTCTATTGGGATCAACCATTTTTGGTTGGTTGGGTTGGTTGGATTTTTTTGTGTTCTACTGGGAAAAAACCATTTTTGGTTGGTTTGGTTGATCAACCATTTCAACCTGCTCAAATGCAGTTTGAAATGGTTGGAACCAAAAAAGGTTGAAACATGTTCTATTGGGATTTTCAACCAATCCAACCAAAACCGGTTTAGGTTGATTTTTCAATGGTTGATCCCAATAGAACACGACCTAAATTATGATATGAGATACAAGCTTTAAATCTGCTGGTACACAATGGCATTGACAGTGAAATCAAGTTTAATATACCTGCTGCAGAAAACCAGAGTGGTCATGCAAGATGCATGCATCTATAACAACATTCTGTTGATAAAGAGCAAAAAATTTATGTGCTATTAGTAAGACAATATTTAGCATCTGCTGACATCTGCAGAATAATGCTCGACTCCTAAAAGAGTCTCAAGACATTCAAAGGTACAGGTACACAGAAAACTTGTTTTTTTGGTTCTAGAATGTAATTATTTATCTGATCCCAAAACACAGGGGGAAAGGGTATTTCAGTTCCAAACAAAATAACCTCTTGGGGGAGGGGATAATTTTTTTAATAATATTTTCTACAGCCAATTGTCAAGATCTGTTTCCATTTTTTCAACATTTCAACTTACAGTATCTGCTGCACCCCAAACACTACTAGTAGGCAACATAAATAAACTAAATGATGTAATTTATTTAAATACAATTTATAATACCAGTAAATGTATATTTAGTTTAAATTTGTGTGGCACAATAAAAGTCACTAGAAATAAATAAATTTATTTAGCACTTCCCTTAACACTCTGAGATCCACTTTAGCTTGTGTGCCAACAATTTCAGAAAAACAACTGTAACTGTATGTGACATCAGTCCAATAATTTTTGCAGAGGCTCACTGTTTTCATGTTTTGTGAAAGTCAGCCTTAAATAAATATAGATTATTGTTTATGTTTATCTAAATAATCTAAGTGAAGAATGGGTTTTGTGGGTCTGTGCCAAAGCTTGAGCCATTAAAAGTAAACATATTGTTCATAACCTGTTCTTAAAAGTTAGGAAAATCTCAGAGATTCAGATTTCAATACCTACACTTTTTTGAGCAGCAAATATACAATTCATGATTGGCATGTACTGTGATGAGACATCTGGAGAAACTTTTACCACCTTTCAAAGAATTGGCCAAAAAATAGATTAGGTAAAACTTAATAATAACAATTATAATAGTAATAATAATAATAATAATAAGAAGAAGAAGAAGAAGAAGAAGAAGAAGAAAAAGAAGAAGAAGAAGAAGAAGGAGAAGAATGATCACAACTGACCTACCAACAAAAGTATCCAAAATCAAGATTGAATAAAAGTTGTGTAGCACCAGTTGATGTCAATTCCAGTTTCATTCAGATTTAAGCACCAAGCATGTGTCATGTGTTCATATAAATGTACATTTGCGTGACAATAGAGTTATATTTTACAATTGTCTTTAAAATTTGTCACTGCACATTGAAAACTCACTAAAATATTAGTTCTGTTTTGCCACAGTATTAAGTGAATTACATGTATTGTAGTTTGGTTTGTTTAAGATTCCACTTACACTTTCTTTTATTTTGCTGCCCATATTTGGATAACCGGCAATCTATTTTAAAGTTACTTTTATTAATTCAAGGAACAATAATTTCAACAAGAAAAAAACACTTACAACTATTCTTGACTTTAATTTCATACCAACTGAAAAAACAACATTGAAAATACAGTCAGACTGAGTACAACAAAAATGATAAAAGGAACAAGAGTTTCAACTTAAACATTGCAGGGCCTCCATTAGTGCAGAGCTGCAGGGAAACCCAGGAACTTCTTTTCATTGACCTGTTAACTTTTAATTGGGACATCAGAGATCCTATTAAATCCTAGGGCATTAGGGACACACATGCGTACATCAACCAGGAACACACAAAAAAGAGCACTAACCGGAGCCCTAACAAATCGATGATTACATTATACACTCTTACACATGTTTGCACACATGTTAGTTGGTGAATACAGCTGTTTCAAAGTGACATTCCTGCTCATTGTGTGTTACCAGAAATTAAAAATTTTGGTCTGACCAGGATCTGAAATAAAAATGGGTACCTGGACACTCTTTTTCTGCTCTGTGAATATCTGATAGCATACTGTTAGGAAAACTATTACTAAAACAATTTCCATCATTATTTTCATAAAACATGTAGTTTCAGAAAATATCCATACCTACCAAAGACTTAAGAAATTTTGGTCAGTACTCCCCTCCCCAGGAATTTCCAGTTTGAGGCCCTTCATTCCTCTGAGACCTCCTCCTCTAGAAATTTCTAATATCCTCCACGGTGGGGGTAAACATTTATTATCTGGAACTACATAATTAACAAGGGGTGAAAGGGTACAAAAAATCCAAAAATTTCCATATTTTCCTTTGGACAAATATCATATCTACTTCTAGAAGCCACACATGCTAACCTTGTACTTATTTCTCAATATGGGTATTCATGCTTATGATCAGAAAATTTATGCAACATTGAGCAAATTAAAGTGTAATTAATATTAATAATACTTTTTGTGAAGTTTCTCAATTTTCTGAAATATTGAAAAAACCGTTACTGCCTATTATTCAACACTGACTTCCTTCTCTTCAAAGAATGGTTCCTGCAGAGATACCATGTTTCCAAGAGCATAATCCATGTTAATTCAGTTATAGAAAAAATTCACTTTTTTTGAAAAGTCATGAAAAGCTATGCAATTTTAGAAAATATATAGAAAAAGAAGTGGTAAAATCAGATGTCTTACCACTGACAGAGGTAGGTTCCAATTCAGCGAGACTCAGGAAAAATATGCACGGGAGACTGGACATCTCTGTTACTGCATATCATGTTTTTGCCAACCGGATATTCTGGAGTTTGGATCTTTTACATAATAAAGTACTGTCTAATAGATGATCTACTGCTAACTATACAACTTATGTCAGAAGGATACAACACAGAGCCATCGAAAGAGCTCCTGCTAGCAAGGAGGGTGGATGAGATTGTTGTTGTGAATCTGTATATTAGAAAAAATGAATATAAGTTCCAATTTTAATAATATTTCTGGTATCTTCTTACAAAGAAATCAAATTTTCCCTTAGTATATGGGGTTTATAGGAGATTGGGGGCTTAGTTTACACTTCAAACTTCAGAGGAAACAGAAATCAACGAGCTGGACCAGACAAATTTCCCGGTATATTTACAGACATAACATTATCCTGGACTAGATAAGCCACTGGGCTAAATGCCCTTTTAAATTTTGTTTTACTCTTATGATACAGTATTTTTAATCTTAATAAAGATTATTGATTGATTGAGCCTGGCAGGTTGTTAAAAAGAGAATGAGAAGGGGATAGGGAGGGGGGTGGTGGGAGGGGCCTAATAGAGGAAATGTGATAAGTTGTACCTGCTATTTCCATTTGACTAATAAGGCTTCTCAGTTCTTCAACAATGGAGTCATTAACCATGGCAAATTGTTCATACTTCCCATCAGGAGGAAAGTTTCCCTGCTTTTCATTTCCATTTAAATGTTCATCCTGTTGCTCCACTTTTGGAAAAATAAATTTGCTGACAAAAAGAAACTCCATTTTAGGATGAGTAGCTGTGACATAAGATGTTTAAAGAGTGCTTTGTGGTACATACAGAACTGAAAAACCTCCATTATTTAATTAGTTATTAATGAATGTCCAAATTTTAAATGAATGATCGGCCAACACTATATGGTTCTTCTACTTAATTAGCCCCTGGATGCTGAATGAATATTGTCTGATGACTACAAATACAGTGAATACAGTGACTTGTGAACTGTTATCAATAGCTACAGCTACCTCATTCTTTGCCTCCATGGTTACATGAACAACACCAAATTTATATGAAATAGGAGTTTAGATAAACTAGACACTAAGAGGTATGCAATCATTGTGATCAGATCAACAGCTAGGCATTAATTGTAAATATATGTATTGTAAAAACCGATCAAACCCATTTGTGAAAACCTAGGTGGGGATCCGGACACGGAGAAAACTTAAGGATGTAGAAAAACCATTTTGACTGAGTCTATTTTGGGGTACAAAAAGTTGCCAGAGATAAGAAAAGTTAAGTATAATTTTCCATCTTTTACTGCACTTATTTTTTCACCAAGGAAGGCCAGGGGCCAGGGCCCTTATTTATTTTTCTCACTTTCTCTCCCAACACCCTTTCGAATTTGCTACATTTGCTCTTCCCAAAGCTAAGTACCAAACTTTTTATTTGGCTAGAACATAGAAAAGTTCAATAATTTTATTTTTCATCAGAACACAGCAAACCTTTTTTCTGTGTGTGATACTACGAAGGCCAGTGAATTTGTATGTTCCATCATTAGATGAGCATTGCAGAACACCATTAGTCCTTCAAGGCATCTTGTCATTGTAATCTGTGGTGCAAGCGCAAGTCCATAAATAAGAGTCAGGTTATACTTATAGATCTCACTATTGCCACTTTTCGTGCCTCCATCTAATTGGATGATTGATAAGGGCCATGCAGTGTGTGCTTTACTACTATTAGCTGCGAATCACAGAATTACTAACCAAAACTTTTCTAGGGTTGACGTATTTCAGTACCCTTATTAACAAATATTAAAAACGCAAGTATTCCCGATACCGTCGGAAATTGGAATTATTTGAACAGGTCATGAAAGCGCAGTTACCTCGTCACTCTGTCGAGCTGCGATTTCACCCCACCATATGGGATTGGCATCAAATACCAAGACCATCAGGTTTCCACAATTTTCTGAAAGAGAAATCCGAAAAGAAATTATTTGCAGGGCAATCAAAGCTAACAAAATAGTGTCCAAAGCTATATACCTTCCGTCATCTTGGATTCTAAGTGTAGTCTGTTGTGCCCAGTCCCTCGTCTGTTTGTTTTTTATTGTCACTCCTGATTGGAAGATCAAAATCCAGTAAGCCAATCAGAATCATCATTACAGCCGTTTGTTGCTACCGGTCGTCTGTCAATCAAGTGAGCGCACACTTCAGTTCATTCATGATTTTTACGCATTCATTCATAAACAGTTAGTGTGACTGTAAGTATTTGTTTGAAAAAGTAATCTTGTATTTTCTGCGGATTTTTAATGGCCACCAGATCAAGATCACATTTGCATCGTGTTGTTCAAAGCTGTGATAAACTACGAAATCAAGAGAAAGATTGGAAAGTTCCAAGTGGCTCGAGTACCTGCTCCACTTCTTCTTCATCGAAATCTGGTTATATTTACTCAAAAAGATATCCATCCATGTGCGGAAGTGTTGACAAGAAGTCTTCAAAATCCTACCAGACTTTGAAACAGCTTTTAGAGGAAGAAGTTTTAATTCAAGAGGCAGTGCGAAGGATTTTGGAAACGCGCACAAAAGACCAAAAATGGGAGTCAAGTCTAAGAAAGAGAAACCGGTTTCAAACACAGAGACAGCGCACAAAAACCGTTTGAGACAACAACAAAGCATTGAAACTTTGAAAACTTTTTATTTTTGACAGCTACTGACTATCGGTGAACTATATGCATCGCAGGCGAAAGGGAAGTCCGTAAGAAATATCTTTTGTGTAGTGTGCCCCTGAGCATTGGTCATGGAAAGTTTGACTTTTTATTTGACATCTGTTGAATTTTCTTTCGATCATTATCTTACATTGATGGTTATCTTAAACTTTCTGCACACGTACCATACGTCGATGGGCGATTTTTCTTGTCACTGGACACGTCCAACCATCTAGTTGGGCAAAACCACTGGTACAGATCATTGGCCGAGAAAGTTCAAGCCTTTATACAAGTTCGACTTGGTTAGTATTCTGGACAAAACTGTGTCTGTAGTGTAGACAAACTCATTTTAAAAGTCACCGAACATGGAAAGTGAAGTTTTTAAACTGATACCAAGTACCCTGTGATGGCTTTACTCTGCTTCGGGAAAGCGTTAGTGTAATTGATGTAGACAAGAACGCATTAACTGCATGAAGTTGACATATATTTATACAATAGATTTTAAGCAGTTGTACTTTTTAACGCAATCGATTCAGTGAATAAAAACGTCTTTTAATGTTTTTTTTTTACCAGTAAGCGCTTTTTCTAGAACATATTAGTGCCAGCCGTTTGAAAGATGTGAGAAAATTTTTTTGCTTTTATCGTAAATAATGTTGAATAGCTTTCAGTGGTCACTCTTTGAATCGGGTTTTTCGAAAAAAAATAACCGAAACTGCACTAGACTTCTATCATGCTCAAAATGTTACTGAAGGCCAGAGCCAAGATATGGCAGTGAAAATATTAGAGGACTGGGGAAGAAAAACTAAAAGGCGAGCGCGTGGGGATCTCTGGGAGCTCTGGAGGCGGTATACCTTATGATGTAATCTATAATCAGTTAGCTGTCTGGACTAACCCTCAGGTTATCAGGTTACTACAGTTAGCTGATTACTTACTTTATCTGTTATAATATATTTTATGTCTTATCTTATTAACGGGGTGTATGAGGAAGGGAATTTTTGGCGCTTTATTTCTAGTTGCATCACGGTTGCGATATTTTGGAGATGGTTTAAAAACTGTAAGCATGTCGCCGCAATGACGATTGTGCTATGAGCCATGCTTCACGTATTCATTTCTTTGCACAACAACCGTTTCCTCGTGTAACATCACTTTTACTTCTGACCCAATCTGCTGCATAAAATAACTTGTGAGATATGAACAACATATACCGTGGCAATGACAAGTGAGCGCGAGATAGTCAAAGAAAAATAATATTGTTAAAATTATCAATTTACGTGTTCTTACGAATTCAATAATGGTTTTTCCTTATCCTTGATTTAAATAAGTAAAAAGTAAATCAAATCCATTTCTAAACAACGCAATAATAAATGTGACAAGATCACACGCTGCCATATTCGTCGATCAAAAATCACAAAAATTAAACTCATTATAGTTCGTAATTCTGATAGTTTAGTTTTTTTGTTATTGCTTTGAGAGAATGTTTAAAATGACACAAACCAAAGAACCGTCCCGGAATAAGGTTAATCAAACACGGACAACTAATAGGGCTAGTCATTGATTTCCTGCGGGATGCAGGCCGATGAGGAAGACGGGGGGGGGGTGAGGTAGAGATAGGGGAGGGTTGAGATCACATGGTTTACGAAGGATCAGCGCACCTTCTTCCTCCCCCAGGCAATGGCCAGTTTCTTTCAAAAGGAAGTACTTTGAAATTGAGGAACTCGACTAACTAGATTCCTTTCAGCTCTGTTTGATTTTAAGAATAAAGAACAATCCTTCTAACTCCTTTTAAGGAATTAGTTATCGTTCCTTTAGCAATTTTAAATAAATACAAAACTTGTTTAATTGCTGAAATCTGAATATTTAAACTACTATGAGAATTAACTTTGTATTAAGTGTTTTTTGTCAGTGTCTTTGCTTACTTACTTTGCTTACCGGCACTGAAAATTGAAAAACGGAGGTTTTAAAATATTAGGATGCTGATTTGACCAGGACGTCGAGTCTTTTTAGGATTTTTGACCTATTTTGTACTTAAAAATTGCACCAAAAATACAGCTTCAGTGTTCCGTTATTGTGCAGTTTGTGTTGACTTTAGGACAAACAACTTCCATTAGTTAAACTTCCCGTTAGCTGTATTTGCTCAAAAACATGAAGATTTTCCCAAAGATTTAATTAGTACACATTATATAAACCTTGAAAATGGATTCAGATTATATTCAGAAGAATACAGTTTGGTTAAACCTTCAACAGTTTCCAAGATCAAGGTGGGTTTCGTATTTAGTGGTCGCCTTTTCTAGGGTTAAAGTCAGTTCTATTACTATGACTTATTGTAGTGAAGACTTGAATCGTTCGTAATGCTAAAAATGGCTTAAACGCTCTTTTTACAAAAAGGAGATACATTGATTAATCCAGGGATAGTTCAGGTTACACGTATACGCGGTTTATAAATTTGCAGTGTTTATTTATATGATGTCTTGATAAGGCGATAGATTCCTAAGTTTAGAAAGGTGAGATTGTTTAACCTTTTGTTTTATTACGCTTTCGCCAACTTTTCTTTTTAAGAAGAACCATCTACGGCATATACACATACATTCAAGTGTAATAACGTGCGTGTAACCAAAGGAAACTAACTTCTAAAAGAAAATTAGGTTTTATCACGAAACTTCCTGCAGCCGAACTTGGGCGTTACATTAACACACGCAGTCGAGTAATAAATGGTGCGGAACCAACTTGCTAACTACTACATATTTCTTACAGGTTGACGACTTGCTGAAATTATTAAGAAGAAGATGATGAAGGGAGGTTTTGTGATATTGTCCTTAATCGTGATGCTGTTGGTTCTCCCCCAGCCACAGCGTACCGAGGCAAAAGGCGGCTGGGTTAGAAAAGTTGTGAAGGCCGTTAAGCCATATGTTAGGCCAGTTGTCTGTTCCCTATCGTGCCATACTGGGTGTAACTTGGCCTGTACTGGCACCTGTGTTTATGTGTGCACTCCAGTGTGCAGTAAAGTTTGCACCGGCAAAAAGAAGCGCGAGTTCGGCGAGGCAAACTTCGACACCGAAGAGGTAAGAATAAGTAACATTTGTTATCATAATTTCTTAAACGATCACATAGGCAGCTTGAAAAATTGTACACGTAAAAAACTGAGAACCAAACTAAACGTCATTCATTTTTGGTATAGAATTAGACGTAAATTGTACCAGGGCGCTATGAAACCCTGATCGTTCGTAGAGCTACTGAGAGCGATATTAAACGCCTCTTAAAGGCTAAACTACAAGTATGGTAATGCTAACGTACAATATTTACTTTGTATCGACTTTCTTTGCCCAGCTCTCAGACGACCCAAGGATTCGCGGAGCCTTCCCAAGTGCTCTGAGTGTGTATGACAAGGACAAAGACGAGAAGATCTCAATGGACGAGTTCTCCCAAGTGGCCGTTTCTAGCACTCGCGCTGACCGCGGTACAAAGGAGGCGTTTGTCCTTAGCGACAGGAACGGTAAGTAATAGTTAGGATTAACAGTATAAAGAAAACTTTGAAAGAAACCAAAAGGATTCCAAACAACTACCGTATTTATTGGATTGAGCGTCACGCTGCTTTTCAAGTTTTTTAGTGTTTTGGCTGCGACGCTTATTCGAGGAGATGGTGGGAGGGAGAGGAAGGGGGGGAGGGGCGCTTAATTGAGAACATCGCAACAAACAAACATGCTTAAGTGCATGTAGCTATTTTGAATTAATAAAAATTGTTATCGAGGGGAACAAATTGTCAGGGCTAAAGTAGATTGAGTTGTAGCGTCCTTGTGTTATGGTCAGCTGAACAGTTGTTCATTTTGGCGATGCTCTAACTGATTAGGCGCCGCATTATTTTGAATAGACGCGGCGCTTATTTGAGGGCGGCCGGCTTTTTAAACATTTTGGTTCTTATGTGCGAGGGAGGCGCTTAAATGAGTAAATACGGTATATTAGACAGGTCAGAAAGAGAGCTTTTGTTTTGTAGATCTTTCCATGGTTGTATCCTTTCGCATGAACAAAGTGGCTCCTAAAGACAAAGGCCGGAGTTTGTCACCGTTTTCTACAATTAATGCACGTAAAGGAGATAATTGCTTTATTTGATATTTTGTTCCGTTTTTAGCTTGATTGGCCTGTAGGTAGAAGCATTAATTTAGATAGCCCAGTTCAAATGAAACAACCATTATCCTAGATCTATTCATTATTCTACAATGAAATGAAGAAAAGTAGAAGAAGAAGAGAAAAACGATCTAGAAAAAATTACATAGCAAGTTAATTTGCCAGCAAAAATCGTATGTTCTCATTTGTATTTAATATACGGCTAGGTAAATTAAAGCAAGTTGACCGAATAATTTGCCTCTTGTTGTCCTGCAAGTTTTAGAAAACAAATATTGTCCAAGTCTAAGGTGCATTGGGAATAATAATTAAGCATAATATACGTTGTAGAATGGTAAATCAACGACACGATAGAGTTAATTATTCCGATATTTTAACAATTGCTAACAGGTGACAAATACATTGACTGCAAAGAGTTCCAGGTGGCTCCGCTGCGATTCGCCAAAAAGCCGACTTGTTGAGCTGGGTGGAGACATCGCGGAAGAATTTCTTCAGAGTTCCGGCAATTTTGGACCACTCAGTAACTATTGTAAAAGCATTTTAGTTAGATTAGCAAATAAGAAGTGTAATTTAACCAATTAAAAAATAAACTGCTCAGTATCGAATGTGTTTCTTTGATGTTCGTTCAGAGAGGGTAATGCGTGTAAAGTACAGAACTGGATCCTTCCAACCATAAAATATGTAAGTTAAACGATTTCTTTCTATTCTTTCCCCAAGGCATCAATTTTTCTTTCGTTATTCATGTTTTCAGTTGTAACTACGCTTAACCGTTTTAACTATTGCTTATACAAATATGCAGTGAAAAGGGATTAAATAAAAAAATAAACAAAAGTAATGTTAAAGAATAGCATATGAAAGTGCATCTTCGGAGACCAGGGCGAGTGAAAAATCAAGGGCGAAGGAAAAGTCATCTTCCCTTTCTACTTTCCACAGTAAATGCATTACTTTTAGGCTAAATAGTTTTGGAAATATAGAGAAATTAGTTTCCAGGCGTTTTCTTTATTGTTATGTTATATCTTTATGTAAAAGTATTAAAATACTGAGGTCGTGACGTGAAGCCTGGTTGACACTTGTGAAATAGGCACAAGGAACACAAGAAAGAAAAGACAAGAGCCTGTCTCACGGCACATTTCGTCGCACACTTTATGCCCTTTGTCCTTATCTTTGTTATCTACATTTCATAAGGTGGTGCTTTACTCAGAAATGTGTTTCACACCGATTAGTGTCCGTAGTCCGCAGGGCCTTGGAAGCTGGGGAAGGGAGTTGAACAACCGAATAAGGAAAATTAGGGCTTTTTTAAAAAGTAAAACATTTTGCTCCATACGCGCCGGAAGTTTGGGGGACCCGTTCCTCGACTCCTTCCGCCTTGTCTGACGTCCCTAGAGGAGGACGAATTTTTCAGGGCTGTCAGTTAGATAATTTAATGTTAACCAAGCGGATTAGTGTAAAGCATAGGGTCACTGACTGTGTGCAATTTTGAATTGGGGAGGCCCGTCAGGTTCTATTTAATAAGCGGCGG
>JAOBYE010286763.1:0-15863 GCA_025403585.1 Parazoanthus swiftii | reverse complement strand
ATGGATGGATGGATGGATGGATGGATGGATGGATGGATGGATGGATGGATGGATGGATGGATAGATAGATAGATAGAAATTGAAATGTAAGGGTCAAATAAACCAACTTCAATTTTCAGCTTGAATTTCTTTAATTTATGGCTCAATGTTTCGGCCTCACAGCCTTCTTCAGGAGCACTTCAGTTACAATTGTTATTGGCTTTTTGTCTGAGCATACTCCGTTAACAAAACAAGTTTGAACCTTGGCTGATAAGTGGATTTAAACCAATCAGTAGTAATATACCCTAAACCCATATATTTTAGTTTAATAAGTAACAGTGAATGATCGACGGTATCAAAGATTTTTTCTTAGATCTAGATATATGCATAGTTATCTGTCAATCGGGAATCGAGTTATCTATTCTAGAGTCATTAATAACCAGTATGTCTAGTGGTTGTTGATTCACAACAATGCGTTACTCATGAATCAATATGGATAAACAGACCGTTGATATTAGAAGTCCCGGCAATTTAAACCCTCTAATTTTGGAGACTTGACTTTCGAATGCATCAGCAATATTCTCAACTGGAATAGCTGCTCCGTCAACATTTACAAATAAATTTCCATTAATAAATTTCCTAAAATCAACTGGAATAGCTGCTGCGTCAACATTTACAAGTCATTTTCTATTAATAAAATTTAGTAATTAGGCCAAGTAAAAAAAATTAGATGTTTCCCGTCCCCGCCCGCTTCCTTTTTTGCTGCCGCCTCCTTTTTTTACTATTTGCTATTTTTAAAACAAACCTTTATATTGTGTTAGTTGTCGTTCAAAAAATTTACAATTACCTCTCAAACTCAATTTGCTCATCGATCTGATGAACGTATTCTTCCATAAAGGCACAATTTCAATTATCGCTCAAGTTCGAATGTTACGTAAACCATATTTATACACACAATTTATATCAGTTCAATTATAAGACGGTTTTCACATGCAGCTACAACATGTACTGTGTCCGTGTGTGTATCTGCTCCTCCTGTAAAAGTCATTCTGACTTTGGACTCACAATATACCAATATATAAGAAATAGTAAAAATAGTAAATAGTAAGAACCGCCCGCCTCCTTCTTGAAAAAAGTCCGGACGAGAAACATCTAACTTTTTTACTTGGCCTTACTTCCAAGTTACTCGTTCAGCTTCGAAGTTTTTCTTAAAAGTTTCATACAGAACAAGTTGCTCAAGCGATTCAACTTTTTCCTGTATTCAGATTTATATCACAGTATTGTCTAGAGTTTGAAATAATGTTTTGTAATCGATTGGGACCTTTAATGCTGTACAAGTCTTATCTGACGCTATTATTTAAGGACTCTTAAATTGAGAAGGCTTGTTTTGCAAGAGCGTTTACGGGTAATCTTACCAAGTGGTAATAATATTGATCTGGCATGCAAGCAATATTTGCTGCTTTATTATTTACTCTAGAATAATATTGCAAAACCGAAGATGAACTTTTTCGATCGAGTTGTTTTCCCACGATTCAAAGTTTTCACTTAGTTAGTATTGGCGAGATAACAGAATCGAAATTTTGGTAGCTTGTTTAGGTGTTAGTCTTTAAACCTCTGTTGTGCAAGTGAGTTTGTAGAGGGCGTGAAGTACAATTTTCTTGAGCTTGGAGTGATTTTCAGTTAAAATTTTCAGTAGGTGTCAGCTTAACTCGTAAATAAGTGAATTCATGCACGGTTTCAATATTTTTTTTCTTTAAATTAAAAGCTTTGTATAGATAGAAAGGCAGGTAGATACATGTAAGTTGATAGATAGACGATTTGAGTTTCGAGATCGTCGCTACATGCCTGCAATTTATCCGAGAGTATACTGACACAAGAAGATTGGCAAAGGAAGCGTAATTTCAAGATAGCACAATTTTTTATATATAGATATAGATGTTTTAAACATAGATATTTTCCGTTTGGGCAATAAAAAGAATAAGTGCAACAAAATACATTTGGTAGTCAAGGAGGTGGTGCTTATAATAATAAATGAACAAAAGGGCAGGTCTTGAAATGATATGGTATTTATAGAGCTCCCGAGTTCTAGAGGCAAAAATCGAAAACTGGTCTAAGGGACCATTGGAAGCTTTTTGGAAGTTTTGAAGCTTCCTCGATGAGCCTTCGGCCTCACTTATCGCTGTTTCGTTGATTTGATGTTCGATTGATCCGCGAGTTTTGAAAAAGTGCAAACCGCTGTTGTTGCCATATCAAGTATGGCAGTTTTAGGTCCATGGCCATGGTTTGAGAGGTAAACCATCGGAACTGTCTTGAGACACGTACGGGTGCTCAGGTTTTTATGAAAATTAATGTTTCTCGTCAGTTTTCAAAGAGATGGCTCGCTATGTGCGCTGAATGGATAGGCAAATTCGGCGAAAATATTATAAAACAGTATCTTTTCAACAACGTGTGCAGCTAAGCCGCTTATTGATTATGCCGGAAACTTGCCATATCAACATTCTACAGTGAAGTTTCTAGAGTCGGCTGACGGTTTTTATGTTCAATGCGTTTTACTGACGTTTTTGCTCCTGCAAGGTACGCTTTCTGAAAGTCGATTGTAAGAACTAATTAACGGCAAAAAATCTATGACATAATTCTCAACCGTTATATGTGCAAGTCCATTCCAACTGCGAGCATCCCCCTCCGGGCAAACCCCCGGGCAATCCCTTGCTTTTGAAAAAATGGTCAAATACCCGGCCCAGCGGGCATTTTTCCATCAGTTGGCAAATGCCTCGCCAACCATCCTACTATGATGGTCAAATGCCCGGCCCCCTAGTCCATCTGACCAACATACTGTGGTGAACAGGGTTAAGAAATGAAACAAAGACAAAGCAAATGAATTTATTTTTCTAGGCCTATATGGTCGATAAATACCCTCCTTATTCCAAAATGATAATTTGAAACCCATGACTTCTTAGCGCCCTCGGAAATGGCGACAGAATGTTTTTCTAAGCAAACTTATTGTCTTTCAAAATGCCCAGAGGCCGGGACACTTTTAACTGCTAAATGCCCGGCCCCCCGGGACTAAACTCGTATCAAATACCCGGGGGTGGGGCTGATGCTCGCTGCTGGAACTGACTCGCACATTACAATGCACACTTCAAATCAGTTTAGAGATTAATAATTGTTAAATGTTACCGAATTTTACTAGTCCTTAAAAGACGCAGCATTAGACGCGAGCCGACTCCACTGATGCTTAAATTCGAATTAACATTTTATATTTGTTTGATGATTTCGAGCGACAAAAGCCAATTACAATAGATTGCAAACAACAAGATATTTTAACTAGCAGTTTCCTTCTGTTTGCGCCCGATTCCTGATTTGTATTAAAGTTTGCTTCTTAGTTTGCTTAACAGAACGTCTATCTTTTGGCTTTCACGAAGACGTCGTTCGGAAACTACACAAGTTGAATTCAATAAACGGTCCAGTATTTTAAAGAAGACCGGAACATTCTAATTGTTTTTCAATTGTCTAAAAGATGGCCAAGCGTGCGACAAACTTATAGCAAGTTGTCAAAATAGCTTCCTTTAAGTGTAGACCACAAGTGAGTCTTCGTTTTGCTTGAACGCTGAGACAAAATTGCAAGTGAATCTTTTTCTAGCGTGATCGCAAAACAGAGTACAAAATTGATATCCCCCGCCGCGCCGAAATTACCCCGAGCAGTTGGTGTAGCAAGTGCTGAAACAATTTTTACTTATACTATTCAAATTTTCTTTATTAACGCTAAACAAAACTTTGATATAGTTTTTGTAATCTTTTGTATTTATTTTTGTGTTCAAACTGACCTACAAGTTGTAATTTCTCCCCCCGTCCAAGTAGGCTAACCTATTTGCGGGTGGAAACTATACTAAAAATACTACTAAATTGCACGTAAAAGAATAATGATTGCTTGATTGATCCGTAGAAAAATTCAATTTTTCAGACCAGACCTGTTTATAAATCCAAAATGGTCTTTTAGAGGAAATAATTCTGTAGAATAAAAACTAGAAAAATACTAGCTCCGTATTGGATATACGTTTCGGCCGTATATTACGTTGTTCGTTGACCAAAATATTAGATCCAGTACCGTACGTATTTTTTTTTCGGTGTATCATTCATATCATTACCTATATTTAACATTATCAGCTATTATCATCTGTATTCATAGTTTTGAAATCGATATTACGCCTACAACGTGAAGGAATTTGCAAACCTAGCGTAAATACCAAATTAACCATTTTGGACATGACGATGGTAATATTTGGTCTACTCCCTTACTTTGACTTGCGAAAATGGATTTGAATCGAATATACTGCGACAGAATAAATCAGATTGAGAACGATCTCCCAGTGTGTCACTGATTGACCTAATATAGTGTGTTTTTGTTTGTTGTGAAAGCGCCGTTTCTTGTACGTACAGAAGGAATTTAGAAAGAAAATAAAGCTTGGGTATAGAAAATTACGTGTCCCGTGTAAATTTAAAGATCGAATTATACGGCAATTTCTAACATTGACACTTTTCCTTGCAATGAACTAGAAGGAACAGGTTACTTATTTTGGGACACGGTATTTAAAATTCATTGACCATATGTAATGCAAGAGCCGAACCTTGTTCTTAAATCTGAGATGACGAAACTACAGGTTAATAGTCGCGGAGCCGGGAGGGACAAACGGGGGCAATTGCCCTCCCACTTTTTTGACTGAATTATAAAGAGTTGCTAAGAAAAAGTGGTTTCAGCCCCTCCCCTCACTTAAGCCACTAGTTAGTCCCCTCCCCCCCCCCCCCTCCACTTTCAAAGTAATTCCGCGGCCTATGCAGATTTGTTCAAAAATAGACTGACAGTGCTTAAACACATTGTAAATTTCAATTTCAATGCAATTTGAAGCATTACTTTCAGTGCCACAACAAGTTTCATACTCACCGATCAATGTGCAGCGTCACAAGAATAATTTTAGGATATTCATGTCACGAGTTAGGTTTGATGGAACGGTACAGTTCTGCGTAAAGCGAGTAGTAATGACAACACTCTCAGGACTGAATACATTATAAACTAGAAGTTATAATTTTGCACCAGTTATGCATTTTACGTTTACCTTATTGCATTCACACTGATGTTAACATATTGTTTTGAAAGTGCCAATACATCGCTAAGTAATAAATTGTATTATATTGTATTGTGTTGTATTGTATTGTATCGGGGCAAATACAGTGTAAAAATGTTTTTGTATTATACTATATATGATGTTTTATCGGTACTTTACATTTCTGAAGTCGACTGACGGCTTTCAAGTTCAATGCGTTTTGCAATGTTTTTGCGACTACCACTTAATTTTAAGAACTAAGAGCAAAAAAATCAATGAGTGGTCACAATTCTCTCGTTACGATACATGCCTCAAGTCAGTTTGGAGTTTATTAATTGTAAGACTAATTTACTAGTACGTAAAAGACTCAGCAATGGACGCGAGCCGACCCAAATAATGTTTAAATTCAAATTAACTTTTTATAATAAATTGTTTGATGGTCTCGCGCTACAAAATCTTTCAATAGATTGCAAACGACCAGATGTTTTATCTAGCAGCTTCCTTTTGTTTGCGCCGGATTCCAGATTCATATTGAAAGTTTGCTTCCTAGATTGTTTAACATAAACCTCTCCCTTTTGGCTTTCACGAACACTTCATAATTGAATTCAATAAACGGTCCAGTATTTTAAAGAAGACCGGAACATTCTAATTGTATTTCATTTGTCGAAAAGATTGCCAAGCGTGCGACATACTTAGCAAGTTACCATAAAAGCTTTTTTTGAAAGTGAGTCTGCGTTTGGCTTGAACGCTGAGAAAAGTTGCAACTGAATCTTTTTTATAGCGTGATCACAAACAGAGTACAAAATTGATATTCCCCGTCACGCCGAACTTACCCCAACCAGTTGGTGTAGCAAGTGCTGAAACAATTTATATTATTCACATTTTTTTTATTAACGCTGAACAAAAACTTTGAAACAATTTTTGTATACTTTTGTGTTCATTTTTGTATTCATACTGACCTACAAGTTGTATTTTTTCCCCCCGCCTCGAATAGGCTCAATATTTGCGGGTGGAAACTATACTCTAAATACTGCTGTATTGTAAAAGAACAAATTATTGATATTGATTTGGTCACGTGACACAATCCGTAGAAAAGTTCAAATTTACAGACCTGACCTAGGGTTTGTTCACAATTTTAGAATAGTATTTTAGAAGAAAGAGTTTTGTAGAAAAGAAACTTATCTTCATTTTGATGTATAAACCAGCTCCGAAAGCCTAATATTTGTACCCGAACGATCCTTCTTTCAAATTTTGTCTAAGTTTCCACCAGCACGTAGACGTCATTCTCGCGACCTTCCTTCGTAATATTGAAATTTGAAGCGTCTATTGGACAGTTTTTGACATTTTATTACCAAGACAATAATTATTTAGCACAAAACAGTAGTTTCTTTTTTGCCTGTATTGTCTAATTGTGTTTGGAAATCCGTATTTGTATGACAAACATAAAATAATCACGTACTGGATCTAATATCTTGTCACCGAACAACGTTTCGCCCGGTCAGGGTTCTTACGGGTCATGGAAAACCTGGAAAGTCATGGAATTTTACAGATTCGTTATCCAGGCCCGGAAAGTCATGGAATTTTGATTTGGGCCATGGAAAGTCATGGAATACGAAAACTGCCGTATAAAACATGGGTTAGTTAACTTAAATGGAGTGAGTTAGACGAAACAGAAACTTGTCAGATTCCAATTACAAAAAGCTAGATTCCAATGATACTAGACGTATAGGTAAATACATATTAGTATTCTCTTAAGACTAACTGTTTTCTCTAGAAAATATTTACTATGCTGGGAAATTTCATATCGAGAACAGTTTTTGATATTATATTATTGCAAAGAAAAAGACGGTCAAATTAGGTCGTGGAAAACTGCTAAAGGTCGTGGAAAAAGACATGTAAGGTCATGGAATGTCACAAGATCAAAAGAACACGAGCCCTGACGATAGTACACGGCGGAAATGTTGTTAGTTGACAAAATATTAGACCAGTATGTGATTTTTTTCCCGTTTATCATTCATATCAGCTGGATGAATGAAAACATACACTATCGGGATCATTCTTAGCACCTGGGCACATCATGTTTGCTAAATCATAAATTAGATTGACCACAAGGACGTTATATAATGCTGGATTTTTACTTTACAGATGCCATATACTGCATTGCGTCATTTAAACGTCATTTAAAATTTGACGCAATTGCAAGTTACGGTCGTTGCGTTCTTGAGAGACTTTAAAATATTCACGACTTTTAAAGTTCAGGACGTTAAACATTCCTTAAAGTTCGACTTTTACGATCTCATAAGTGTAACTTTTACGTATCCTTTAGAGTTGGACTTTTAGGATTCCTTAAAAGTTCAACTTTTACGCATTGTACGGTTTCTCAAAAGTCGGACTTTCACGAATTCTAAAAGTCTGACTTTTGCGATTCCTTAAAAGTCGGGCCTACTTTTATGATTTCTTAAAAATCCGGCTTTTACGGTTTCTTAAAGTCCGACTTTTACGATTCCCTAAAAGTCCAATTTCACGTTTCTGTAAAAGACGGACTTTTACGATTTCTTAAAAGTCCGGCTTTTACGATTCAAAGTTTGAGGGATCGCAAAAGTCTGACTTTTAAGATTCCTTAAACTTTTTAAGAAATTGTAAAAGTCCTACTTGAAAAAATATTTTCATGGAGATGTCTTATAAAGTCTGATATTTATAAAGTTGTGTTAAAAGTCCTACGTATACGGGCGTGTCTTGCAAGTAGCGAGATTTAAGAAATCACAAAAAAGCTTTAAGCCCGAGTTTTAGAAGTCGTGACCATTTAGAAGTCTCTCAAGAAACCATTGAACATAAATTGCAATTGCGTGTTTAATAACGCAATGCAGCATATCGTCTGTTATGTAACAAACCAGGATTATTTAACGTTCTTGTGGTTAAATTTTTTGTTATGATTTAGCAAGCACAAAATGCTCAGATGCTAAGAACAATCCACTATCATCTGAATTTATAGTTTTGAAATCGATATTTCGCCAACAACGTGAAGGAGTTTGCAACGGAAACCTAGCGTAGATACCAAGTTAACCTTTCTTTTAGACATCTTGATGTTAATACCTTACTTTGATTTGCAAAAATCGATTTCAATCGAATATATTGCGACGGAATTATGCGGACCGAGATTGAAGGTGAAACAATCTACCGGGGGGTCGCCGATGGACGTAATGTGTTGTGTTTTAATTTATTTCTTGTACATACATGCAGAAGGAATTTAGAAAAAAATAAGCTTGGGTAGAAAATTACATGCCCCATGTAAATTTAAAGATCGAATGTTACGGCAATTTCTAACATTGACACTTTGCCTTGCAATGAACTAAGAGTATGAAGAGGTTAAATTGGCACACGATATTTGAAATTCATTGACAACATTGTATTGGTAGAGCCGCAAAGCGAAGGAATTGCATTTGTCGAACCTTGTTCTTCAATCTAAGATCACGAAACTACAGCTTTGTTCAATAACGGACTGACTGTGCTTCAAACGTTATTGCAAATTTCGATTTCAATATAAGTACTTTCAGTGCCACAACAAATTCCATACTCACCGATCAATGTGCAGCGTCACAAAACTACATCTAATGCGAATCCTATAGCCGTTCCCTTTGAGAAATTTGTCGTTCGTTTGTCCGGGGACTCGCTCGGTCGGGACTGGCTTCGAGTTTCTGTTACACGCACGCGCGCACGGATGTTTGCGATTCCTTAAAAGTCGGGCCTACTTTTATGATTTCTTAAAAATCCGGCTTTTACGGTTTCTTAAAGTCCGACTTTTACGATTCCCTAAAAGTCCAATTTCACGTTTCTGTAAAAGACGGACTTTTACGATTTCTTAAAAGTCCGGCTTTTACGATTCAAAGTTTGAGGGATCGCAAAAGTCTGACTTTTAAGATTCCTTAAACTTTTTAAGAAATTGTAAAAGTCCTACTTGAAAAAATATTTTCATGGAGATGTCTTATAAAGTCTGATATTTATAAAGTTGTGTTAAAAGTCCTACGTATACGGGCGTGTCTTGCAAGTAGCGAGATTTAAGAAATCACAAAAAAGCTTTAAGCCCGAGTTTTAGAAGTCGTGACCATTTAGAAGTCTCTCAAGAAACCATTGAACATAAATTGCAATTGCGTGTTTAATAACGCAATGCAGCATATCGTCTGTTATGTAACAAACCAGGATTATTTAACGTTCTTGTGGTTAAATTTTTTGTTATGATTTAGCAAGCACAAAATGCTCAGATGCTAAGAACAATCCACTATCATCTGAATTTATAGTTTTGAAATCGATATTTCGCCAACAACGTGAAGGAGTTTGCAACGGAAACCTAGCGTAGATACCAAGTTAACCTTTCTTTTAGACATCTTGATGTTAATACCTTACTTTGATTTGCAAAAATCGATTTCAATCGAATATATTGCGACGGAATTATGCGGACCGAGATTGAAGGTGAAACAATCTACCGGGGGGTCGCCGATGGACGTAATGTGTTGTGTTTTAATTTATTTCTTGTACATACATGCAGAAGGAATTTAGAAAAAAATAAGCTTGGGTAGAAAATTACATGCCCCATGTAAATTTAAAGATCGAATGTTACGGCAATTTCTAACATTGACACTTTGCCTTGCAATGAACTAAGAGTATGAAGAGGTTAAATTGGCACACGATATTTGAAATTCATTGACAACATTGTATTGGTAGAGCCGCAAAGCGAAGGAATTGCATTTGTCGAACCTTGTTCTTCAATCTAAGATCACGAAACTACAGCTTTGTTCAATAACGGACTGACTGTGCTTCAAACGTTATTGCAAATTTCGATTTCAATATAAGTACTTTCAGTGCCACAACAAATTCCATACTCACCGATCAATGTGCAGCGTCACAAAACTACATCTAATGCGAATCCTATAGCCGTTCCCTTTGAGAAATTTGTCGTTCGTTTGTCCGGGGACTCGCTCGGTCGGGACTGGCTTCGAGTTTCTGTTACACGCACGCGCGCACGGATGTTTGCGCAAAGTGGAGTACTAGAAGGATTTGTCTTTTGTTTGTCGGTCTTTTGGCTTTGGCTGTTTTAAGATAAGTCGCGTAACGTTAATTAAATTCTTCCCTGTTTTATTTTGAACTAAAACTAATGACCTGTTTTCCATAATATACATATTACTTGTTTCTTTTTGACCATTTTAGTCATTGAAGTGGTAAAGCTTCCATTAGCATAGCTAACTTCTAGTTTAAAAGTAATGATCTTTCGTCAGACTACTGAGAATTAAAGGTGTGAGTATCAAGCTGACACGAGTTAAGAGTGCTATTACCAAACCAACTGAATTTGAGGGTGTAAAAATGTGTTTGTACTATACTATATATGTTGTTTTATCGGTAATTTGGTAGTTTGTCTATACATCTGCAATAAGTGCGGTCAATAATTCCGGTAATTTAATTGAAAATCGTGTCAATTGTGTTGTTGCTATGGTAACAAGAATATGAAAAATGTTTTCCGTTTACACTAAACAACTGACGTGTATTAAAACAATTGTTTTTATAAAAGAAACTACAAGACCTCCTTCGTTGCTCTAAAAGATATAAAAACAATATTTTTGTCGTTGCTATGGCAACATGTGACGTCATAGTTCATATACAGAGCGTTTTCACTCAATCCCCTGGGAATCAAATGACAAAGGGCATTGCGGCCATGTTGAAGCCCCTAACAAAAGAAACTAATTACAACTCCATTGTAAAGGGGCACCAACATGGCGGCCATGACGTCACATGAAAACGCCCTTATTGTGATAAACTGCTTTTTACGTTATTTAATTCTTAAAAGTTTCGCAACAATTCATTCAAGATTGAAATAGTTATGATATTCTAAAATTTTCTCTAACAAGTGAAGCGATGCCACAAAGAGGATAGCGATTTTTTTTAAAAGTCTTGTACGATGCTCTTTTAATTAAAATTCTATGAAAAATGAAATATTCATAACTCCCTCCCACTTAGTGGGGGTGTGGATATTTTCGGAACCACGCATCAAGTTGTTGAAACAACTCGCGATGCTCTCGACTTGCAGCCAATAAAAAGAATGAAAATTGGTTTTGCGTTATCAGAAAAACGTCCAATATTGCACCGAAATGAAAATCGGTTTTAGTTTTACATAAATTGTTACTTCTGGTACACGCTTTCATGAGGTACAAAGAATTCGGACACCAAAATGTGACAAGATCCAGCCATAGTTGATAAAACTAACTGATTGTGAAGCTCAACAAATTTCAAAAGGAGTGAACACAGCGATTTTGTCTTAGGTTGAACGAACCGTGACAATGCACATTGCTTTGTTCAGTGTGTGAACCCAAACATTCTTAGTGGTTCGTTGTCCTTATGCATTTAAATACCTTTTGAATTTTGTTCACCGTCAAAGCCAACGAACAAAAGAAATATAGAACAAAAACCTACAACAAAGAAACTGGCCGAGTTTCACAACCATTTCGCTCTATTAACTATGCTCGGACAGACATTACGATGCTTACAAGACCGCGAATTTTTACCTGTAAATTCAGGATGAACGGCGCTAACTAAAAAGACCCCAATGATATGGGGGATAATGCCCCTTTATCGGGGATAGGAATTATCAACCTAAGTTATCAATCGAGATCTATTCGTGGTCAGCCAGAAATATCAGATTTCAAACATTCCGGAAGCGAACTGAAATCCCCCAATGATATGGTAGATACTGTCCTTGTATTGGGGATAGGAGTTATCAACCTAGCTCATTAATCGAGATCTATTCGCGGTCAGCCAGAAATATGACATCTTAAACATTCCGGAAGCGAACAACCCCTGGGTGCCAGAGGTACGGCTCGCTGCTTCGGGCTTTGCTAATTGCACTCGAGAAGCCTAGCCTCAACAAACAAGTTTTATCACAAAACTCTTCCCCTCGGGAATAACTTAAAATCGAACAAAACCAAGCTGTATGCAAATATTCCACCATATCACAGATGATGACCGCACGGTTGAAAATGTTTTGGTTTTAAATTTAAACAATATATTTTAGCTTGTATCATTAACAAAAAAAAAATAAAAAAATTCATAGTTGCAACTTTACCAACAACGATGAATCACCTGCCTCGTGGTTAAATCCTCTATTCTCGTGGGCTCAAAACTCCAAATGCAAAATCTCATTCCAATTCCCAGTTATGACTCAATTTTGTGAGTAAGATTATATCAGTCTATACATGGGAATAAGTTCGCCACAGAGAAACGGTTTTGGTGCACAAGACTGTTATTCCTTTTTTCCCTGCACAATTTCTTCGAATAGTCGTCAATAAACGGCATCGATCGAGTCACAGCTTACTTTGCTGTACTAAGTTTAGTCAAACTTCTAGCTTATAAAATTGAAAGCCAAAGACTGACCAGATTCTTCTTTCCTCGAATCGGTACCTAGTGGCCGCAATGTTGTTTGCCCTCGATATGCTAAGTAGATCCTGCGCTCTGATTGGCTAACTTTTGACGAGCTAGCTTGTCAAAAACTGCGTTTTGCATCTGATGGTAGGGAAAAAACGAAGCCTGGAATTATACCTCGGGCTTTCCACCGCAGGAAGCCCGAGTAACAATAACAGTTTAAGGCAAGATTAAGGTGAAATCGCCAAAGTATTTTAAGAACGGTTTATCCTCAAGTAAAATTCATTGGTTTAAATGTTAAAAGGTGTGTATGAGTCAAATAAGATCTAATGCGGAAGGGTACAACAAATGAGAGAAATATAACAAATATTTCGTAAACCGTTAAGAAAAGGACACTGCAAAACAGTAGACCAGATAGAAACGGTTGATAACGAAACTATAAAAGATTTAATTTGGTTTATATACGTAAAACACGCTAGAGAAAGATGAATGAGTCATAAATTGTTAGCTTCTCACCACAAGAGAACTGACAAAATGAATAACTCCTGACCTAAACAGTGCGTGCGAAAGCGAAATTACGGAAACTGAAGTCTTGTAAAAACATGCCTTTAAAGTCAGTGGAAAACGGTAAACATCCCGGAGATGATAGAATATCAGCGGAATTCCATAAAGTTTGTTGTTATTGCAGTTAGTAAATGACTGACCTGAATATAATATGACCTTAAAAAGCGAATGTGTATTAGCGTTTTTGGTTTCATCAGAACTAACTTAAGAAGATTTGATTCAAACTTTGTTATGACTTTTTGGGCATTTGACAAGTTGTGATGCTGTTAAGATGATAATGTTAAAACTGTGTTGTGTTGTGGTAATCATTGCACCAGCTAGGTCGACTTTTGGATCAAGCTGGACTACAGACTTCGCTCATTTAGAAATACACGTGTAATGTTCTCAACTAAAACTATATGTTATTAATTTTTACTAAGTTTTGCACATTTTCAGCTTGAACGTTCGTTTAAAAAGGTTGTTATGAACTTTATAAAAAAAGAGTGTAATAAAATTGAATACAAAGAGAAATTCCGTCTCTACATAAATAATGGCGACCTATCACACTTTTGAAATAGTTAGCTTATTTAAAACATAAAAAAATATTACATTGCAGCCAAAGGCTGAATTTCGTAGCTTATAAAATATACATCTAATGATCAAATATCAAAAGGTGAAAATAAGTATAGATGTAATTTAAAAATTTATACATAAAAGACAACAACTCTTAAAACGTGGAATGTGCAAAGGCTAGTAAAGTTAATGTGTGCTATTTGCAAGCATGAATAAAAGTGTTCATGTGGCGATTCGTGCGTGTGCGTGAAAGTTTATCAGTACTTTGCAACAGGGTGGCAGCAAACCGTAAAGACTGTGACTTGAAACGGAGGTAGCGTGAAACAGTTTGACACACCGAGAGTCTTTTTCAAGCTATGATAGGCGTAAGGTTTTCACCATAAGTTTTAAAGGGACTGATAATGCAGAGTGCCCTGTTCGGAACACCTTGAAGGTCATCACAGAGATATTGTGGTAGGGCAACATGGAACACGGGAGAACAGTATACTCTAACAATGGTCTAATGGTGGTATAACAAAAAATAACAATGTCAGAAAAGTTGCGACTACCAAATAAGGTATAGTCGGATGTAAAGAAATGGAAATTGTTATAAAAAATGGTAACTACTTATTATTGGCTTTGAAATTAACACTACTTAATAACAACCTTAGACCTTCACTTATTGCATGGATCAAAATTTTAAAGAAGTGTTTACAATAAAAGATTGTCTTCTGTACCCTATATTCTTTGATCTTATTATTTGGAACTGATATCTAGCGCGTTTTGTTTCGAAAACAGAATCGATGAACTTGGTGTCGAAGAAAAAGAAAGCTATGAGTGTACCCTATGAACCTTGGCAACGACTTGAGATGGACTGGTCTAACAATGCTAATGGAAGTGGTGCGAGTTAGTGACTGCTACAGTCAAATTTAACAAGTAAGATGTGTTAACTGCATAATATGGAAAACAGATCATTCCACCCGGTACATTTGCTTAAAATTTAGCAAAGTTTAAAGGCTGATTTCTCGGTGTTGTTTCGGTCCAAAGAAACCATACAGGGAAGAAAAGTAAATGTTTGTAAGTGTTATTGTTTGTCGAGTCCCCATTCCCGTCTGACAAAGTTTGTATGTAAGATATATAAAATCATGCAATAGAATATAGAAAGCATAAAACAGTGTACTGTCTTTGTTGCAGTTCACTACGTTATACTTGCACTGGCATCTTGAGTTAAGGGAAGTTTGTATGTGCAACACCGAATTGATTGAATTACCTGGGTGACAACTATTAAGGAAATAAAGTACTTAGGTTAGCTAAAATCCGAGTCCACACAAGGCTACTAAATCCGAGGCCAACCAAACCTGTAGAGCATTTCTAGTAGTTATGGTTGATCCCTTCAAAGAACCACGTGACATCATACCACCCAGTAAAAATAATGGCCGATTTCCTCTTCATTCCGCTTTTGCTTAGTTGATGCCCCGAAACGTTGTTAATGCTAAACAAATATGGCTCTCAGTGGAACATTTAGGATTCTATTGTTTACAGTTTCCATTCTTTGCATAGTTACAACTCTCTTTTCCGTACAGCTGGAGATACGTGTGAGTGCGAAAATGTATGAAAAGCGCGAAATCACTTACAGTTAATTGCGACGGAAAGCAATTAGTTAATTCAGATGAAATGAAATTGGAAATCAAAAATTTTAAAAATGTTTACCATTATTGGCTAAACAGACACAAAGCAAAAAAATATAACTGAGAGAGTAAAAATTTGAAAATGTAATATTACTTCCGATTTCGGTGGAGGGTCAAGAAAGAAGGGAGCAAGAAGCAGAAATCATGGACCACTCTGATTTCCCTTCTAATCTTGTGACATGTAAAAAGGTTGGATTTCTAATTCTCTTGCCTTACGAAACAAAACTAAGCAAAAAGTAAAATCCTGAGCAATATTGGTTACTCCCAGATAACAAAACGTCAAGATTAGAACTTTAGATGATAAACTGTTTAACAATGATGTTGAAGAGGTATGTCCGATTATCCCAAGCATGGAAAACGTGAAAACATAATTCATACTAGACATCTACTCAACCTTCGTATAGAACAGCCGGGGACAGAAACTACAATCACAGACAAAAGTATCTGGAGCAACCGCACCCTGATTCAATGTCGGAGGCGTTTTAAGCATAACACTCGCGCGTACGTGACAACTTTAACATTAGGGACCTTAAGCAGCTAGGACGGGAACGTCAACGAAGACGGCTGTTGAATTTTTAACTTTCCGTTTTCCCTTTTC
>JAOBYE010286652.1:0-15865 GCA_025403585.1 Parazoanthus swiftii | reverse complement strand
TTCCCAATAGATGTCTGACTAACCCACAAAAAATCAGCGAAATCTAAATTTGACGCGAAAATGGGTTGGTCGGTTCTAAGGCGGACAGCCTCTTAAGTTAGTCGCCTTTGCAGGCAACATGGCGGAGAAACGTCAAACAAGCTCACAAACTTGCAAAAAAAAGGCAGTTTGCAAACGGAAAGGGTTTGAATGCACAAATCATTCTCATCTTGCTTTTCTTCGTCTATTGTGAAAGGTCGACTTTGTAATATTTTGTTCGAAAAAAGTTACAGGTTGCTGAGTAAGATTTTGAGGTGCCGTCGTGAAAAAATGGCCAGATGCCATCTTTTACTGTAACTTGTGTATGCGTAGTTGTTCCGACTTGTTTCCGAACTCTCGTACCCAGTAGCCACGCGGCCTACGGTCAAACGAAGGGCCCTGGTCGCATCAGAGGTTCTCTGACTTGTCGGCCAAGTTAAAGTACTCATTTCGCGGCAAAGAGACTGATGAATGTTGCCACTCCGCGGTTCGTTTGAAAAGTTCAAACGACCGGTGTCAGATCTGAGGTGTAAGATGAAGAATGATGCACAAAACGAGCCGAAAATGGGAGTGCTTTATCTTTGACTGTTTAAAAACGTTCAGTTTGATATCTCTTGTAAATATTATAAACCACAATTTTCTGTCATCTCTTTTTCTTTTTGACTGGCGACATGGCAAATGGATCGGAGTCTTCGCTATCTTCTTCTTGCAAACCGAGTGAAAAGTGCCGTAAGAACTCACGTTTTTCGTTACTGATGCGGCCAGAGCCATTCGGAGTTGACTAGAGAGCGAAAGGAACTGTTTTGCAACCCAAACAAACAGAAATTTGATCCTATTTCTCTCCTTGTCGTTTGCTAAGCTATGCCTCCTATGTTGTGTTGTAACGTCCAGGAACGCCGAAAAGGGTCCGTAAATATTGTCTTATGAAAGCTCTGCTTCTGTTCTCTTTATTGACAGGCGGTCGAGGAAGCAGAGTGGGCAGGGGAGGGAGGGGAGGGCGGGGCAGTCGAGGAGGCAGGGGTGCAAGCACCACAGGTGAAGGTCGAGGACGAGGAAGAGGACGAGGAGGTCGCGGAAGCAGAGGGAGGACGTCACAATCTGCGTCCAGTAGCGGGAAAATTACCGATTGTGAGTAACGTTAAGGTGTTGGCTTCATCCACGTTTGAAAATTACTCGTGCTGATTTTGAGTAACGGGCTGTTCATTATTTACACCAGGGTGGGGGGGATCGGGAAAATTTAAGTCAAAATATTTCTCATAGAAAAAGAGGTGATCAAAGAGATATTCTGAAGATTAGCAGGGTTGGAATGATATTGATGAAAACATAAAACATTCTTCAATATTATCATTCAAAGAAAATATGAAGTTAAACCTGCACAATTAGTTATTTATCTGTTCACTGGTCTTTTTGATTTGATTTGATTATAAACTTATATGCATATATCTTTTGCTCTGTTTTTTTCCCTGCATTGTTCTGTTTTGAACTACCATAAATATTGCAATCTAAAGAAATATACTGGCTATCTGGCATTTTTAGTTCTTATTGTTATTTCGGATGGGTCCATTATATCATAACCTGTATTGAAATAGATTTATTGATTAATTGATTAGGAGAAGAAGTTGTTGTTGTTGGTTCAATAGGTTTGTGAACCGGGAGGGCATGCATTTTTTTTTCAAACGGGGTCACCGAAGTTTCTGTAGTATAGTTGGGAATCGTGACGTCGCCCCCCCCACCCCCATCCCCCACCGTGGTATAACTAATGAACGGTTCCTAACAAAACATAAAAGGTATTGAAATGCATATGGTTTTAAAAATATATCAACTATGATCAAACAGTTCAAACTCGCGAAATGAAGGTTTTATAACTTTGAATTATTACCATTGAAGCGAAGTAACCAATAGTGAACTGTGTCATCAATTCACAACTAACAAACTCTTCTCGTTTGCAGCGTTTGTTTCTGTAACCAAGAAGCGAAACATTCAGGTATGAATGTAGTATGTTTGAACACGAGGTTCCGGTATAAAAAGGGCAGCCCCAGATATTTTTGCCGCATGTGTGACCTATGCCTTCGTCATGCGGTTGTGTTTCGGTAACTTTAGTTTCTCCCACTTTAAATTTCAGTGTAATTGGTTATGTGCAAGCAGGCATTTGTGTACCAGTGAAATAAGAACAGTAATGAGAAGAGTTTCGCTGTGGATTTCAGCACTGTAGGCGGCAAGTCCGTCTGCTACCACATCTCAGTTAAGAAAATGAAAATTTCTAACTTGCAAGCATTCCAAGCATCTTTTGGTTCCACTATTAGACTAGTGTGTTAAGATTACTTTGTCCTTGACGGATCAGTGTTAATCTGGGCGTTTGGAAAACAATTGCCGCCGTTTTAAAGTCTTGAAGTTTGCCTGAAACTTTGCCACAATCTTGAAAACTACAACAAAAACTAAAAATTGTCACGTCGCTTCCGTTGACTGCTATAATTTTACGAGATGCCTTGTTGGCGGCCGATCATTTTGCTCTAAAAATGGAAGTGAACACGTTACATGGGCTAAGTAAGAGGAAGCTTGATACAAGGGGATTTAATTAGAGGCTGGACGCTCGCAGAAGAAACTTGTTAGTAATAGAAATAATTATTGTAAGGAAGTGGAAGATAACCCGTGTATTATTTCTTCCTTCATTTTACCAGGAGTTGAGCGACTCAGACGAAGAAGATCTCTTTAACAACCCGCTGTCATCGGTGAAAAAACCACCAGTGTAAGAATACTCTTACTATTTCATTTCATTTCATCCCCATTAAAGTACTAACAACTCATGCTTCTTTATTGATTTACACTTAATTTCTCGGGCTCTCGTTCATTTCGTTTCAAATCAATTGATTCCCACAGAAAGAGTTAACAACATGTGATTCTTTATTGATTCACACACAGATCCAGTTCAGGTTCTCGTTCAATCAAAAGAGGAGCGTCAAAAGTCGCCAGTTACGAGGTATAAATGTTTTTCACGTCATTCGGACATTGTTGTCTTTTGGACGGATTATGTACGAGGGGAAAGGATATAGCGAAGATTTACATTTATAAAATGGTGTATTGTCCAGTTTCGTTTTCCCAGTTACTGCTGATTGCATGACCGTAGACTCATTTCTACAGCGTTAGCCTCGACTTGGTGTTGAACGCACATAAATACCAGTGAGAAAGATTAGAAGTTGGTGCCTCTAACAATACACAGAGTCGTAAATAGCTCATATCTAAAAAGTTGTTCATGAATATTTAACATCAGGTTGGGGCTAACGCTTAAAAATGAATCTGTAGTCAAAGTAATCAGCGACAAATACGAACACCAAACCGGGCTATTTATAGTTCAGTATCGTAGCATGTAAATCTCGTTAAGCGCTGCATACAGTTATAAATTTTGTTTTTTCAAGCAAAATTATCATTTGCAGAAATATTTTTGCACACTAAACTGACCTGGAAGAATTTTGTTCTTTGTCAAACAGTGAGTTCTTACTGCACTTTTCATTCGGTTTGCAGGATGAAGATAGCGAGGACTCCGATCCATTTGCCATGTCGCCAGTCAAAAAGAGAAAAAGATGACAGAAAACTGTAGTTAATAATATTTACAAGAGATTTCAAACTGAACGTTTGCCGGTCGACAGACGTCCCGGATGCAGAATCCTTCAGTGATTGGCAGCTCAAACTGCTACTTTGTGGCCAACCAGTTGGCGTTAGATTGATATTTGATTTGTCAGTGTATTCTGTGATGTCATGTGGTTTTACTTTTGAAGCCGTGTCTTAAAACCTTTATGCCTCACTTATCCGGTTAAACCGGCGGCCGGCCATGCCGTGAGAACAACAGTATTTTAGGAGATTTTAGAACGATTCACTAAATTATCGCCCCAGGAAATTATTGCCAATTAAATTAACGCGATTAGAAGGGCTTAACAGTTTCAGTTAAGTAAATTAACGCAAAGAAAATAACGTGAAATCGAAGGGGAACTTTACTTTCCCTGTCAAGAAAAATAACTCGAATAAGTCAGACAAAACGCTTTTGTTTGTGACAAAGATGACTCGCATTTATATCTGAACACAACACTGGTAACAAGACACAATGCTAGGCCCAATAAGATGACACTTGCGCCTTTTGCCGATCTTGGAGTTAAATTATCGATATTAAAGTTCTACATTCTTCATTGAATGAGAGAAAATTCTTGCCGTAGATATACAATAGTAAATAGAACTAACTGGCTGTGAAGCTTAACAAACTTTAAAAGGAGTGTACAAAGCTGCTTTATTTTATTTTGAACGAACCGTGACAGTGCACATTGCTTTGTTCAAATATTTTTACTGGTTAGTTGCTCATATGCATTTAATACCTTTTGTGTTTTGTGCACTGTCAAGGTCAACGAACAAAAGAGAGAGAACAAAGAGCTATAACAAAGAAATTGGCCGAGTTTCATAACAAGTTCGCTCTATGAACTATGGATATACGGATTAAGGGAAGGGGTTGTTTTACAACCCACACAGAGTGATCGTACATTCTTATTTTCCAGACATTTTTAACAAAGAAGACTTGATTGTTAAAACTAACACTTCACCAACTTAATGTTCAGCAACAATAATGAGAATTTTAAAATTAGCGTTAGTATTCATGGAGCGTTAATTTCCTGTAATGGTAATAGGGACCTTTCGTAGTTCGGACGGGAACGTCAACAAAAACGTTTTAAAACAATAGACTTAATAACATAATACAAAGACATCAAGTGTGCGGCATGCAACCAGTTTGTCAACGTTCCGCTGTTTCCTTTAGAAAACGATACGTCAAAGCTCAATTTTTTGGTTTTCTATAGAATGTGAACAGCAAAGTATAAATCATTTCAATCTTCGAACGGGTTCAAAACTGAAGTTTCAAATTGTTCATGTTCCCACACTTTTACGCAAAGTTAAAAAGTACTGTCTTATTTTGTTGACGTTCCCGTCCCAGATGCGTGAGGTCTCTAATTGAGAGCTTTTAAAAGCAACGAGGACGTGAATGTCAACCAGAACGGTACAAAGCAATAAACTTATTTACAGAGTGCAAGGACTTCATGTAGGAATGCAACCAACTGGCCGTCTTCCCGTCGTCGCCTTTTGAAACAGAACGTGAAAAGCTCAGTTCTGGAGTTTTGTGGAGAAAGTGAAAACTAGAGTATGAATTAAATCAATCTTCGTGCGGCTTTAAGAATGAAGCTTCTAAGTTTTCATGTTCACACACCTTCAAGTAAAACAAAAAAGAAACGAATGAGTTATAAAGACAAGAAAAGGAAAAAGGGAAAATTAAAAATTTAAGCAGCGGTCTTCGTTGACGTTCCCGTCCTAGTTGAGTATGGCCCCGGCTAATGAAAGGTCGAGACGCGCGCGTGCGTTTTTCCCGCCAAAAAGTCACCAAGTTCTGGCGCTTTTGCCGGCCAGAATCCATAAGCAGGACCGATATTGTGTTGTTGCGTTTCGTCGGAAGACTGACGGTTAGGCCTACCGGCAAAAAAAAGCGACCTTACAAGAGTAGATAACGGGTAGAACTTACTAAAGTTACTTTAACTGCCAAAACATTTTTGCTAACTAAAGTAAGTTTTTGTATTGTATAGGTTTTATTAGGATTTGGAGAACTGTATCTTTAAGAGATATATATGTATACAAAGAGATTTAAAGAAAAACAGTTGTATAATAAAAGTGTTAGGGTTTTAAGTTAAAACTTTGCATGGGAAAGTCATTTTAGTCCGCCATATGTTTTTGCAACCGTCTGATTACACCAAGCTCTAAGGGTCGGCTTATATAAGAACCGAGATGAGCTCCATCCCGGGCAATATTTCTTTTTACGCCCACTCCAGTGTGGTACGTCTCAAACTGATACTCGTACTATTAAAAACTTAAAGAAAAAATAAAAGTTAAAAAACCCGAAGAAAGCGAGCATGATGGGTCTCGAACACCGAATCACCATACACTGCCACTACACAAGCCACTCAATTCGCTTGCTAACAAACAAAATTTCGTTGTACTCTATCACTTTTCTGCCCTCCGAAACAAGTAACCCTGATCCAAACTTTCACCCTCACTAACCATAGTAAAACCTCAAATAACCATGATTCTCCATTGACACTACAAAAGGAAAATTTAATGAGCCGTGACAAAAAATAGGGTCGCCCGTCCGGGGATGTCTTTCGTCTCGCAACGAAAGAAATTCCGTTTACATGAGTAGTTTCGTCGCGGAATAAAGTCATCCCGCCGGGGACGAACTTCAGTCCGACCGCGCCTTCTGTGTTTTAGCCTGCGGTGTTTTCACGGAATTTCATCCCGACAGGACTGTTTACGTGGGGATTCTTCATGGGGATGGCGTTTAATCCCGGTGCTTTGTACTGGTACCCTGAAACCAAATGAAAAGCAACTAGGAAATGACCAGACACCGAGATGAAATCCGTGTCCAGGGCTGGAAGTGATTCCGGCACGAAAACACTCATGTAAACGGGCTCTAAAAGAATATGTAAACCTGAAAGGGCAGATAGGCTGAAGTATGAGAATGTATTGTTATTATGTGATGATGGAAGCGATGGTGTCATTGCTAATGATGGTGATGACAACGATTGATGGTTATGGCGATGATAGTAGTGATATTGATTGTAAAAATGATGTATTGATGATGACAATAATGACGACGATAATGAGGATGACGATGACGGCGATGAAAATGCTTCCGCGTCCCTAAGGCGATCTTTGATATCGAGGTAGTGGTGTGCCTAGAAAGAAACTAGATAGCTGTAACTCGAAAGTACTGGTTGGTTTCAAACAATGGGACATTTTTTCTTTATGTTGTTTAATTCTCGTTATTTCTAATCACTTCTTTTCCTTTTACTCATCGGACTCTTCAGCTTCCTGTTCGTCGCCCTCTCTTTCCTCTTCCTGTTCAAGTTCTCTCTGTTCCTCGTTTTGTTTATCATGTTTTAGTTTCTTTAGCGGCTGATCTCTCCCTTCTTTCTCCATTTCGTTTATCAACTGCTTTTCAGCTTTTTCTCCCTCGACGACAAACTGCGTGTCTTCCGAGCTGCTGTTGCCGCTTTTCACTGTCACTTCACCGTCTGAATAAGGGAATAATAATACAAATTAATAATACAATTAATGTCACGGCCACATACAACGGCTGCGAAAGACTGGACACCATACCTTCACAGTTGAGCGCTGTACAAACCCAGTGACCGCAGGCGCAAACACTGCAAAACGGAACAGTTCATAAGTTAAACAAACTATATTCAAAATGAAATAGAACATTTAGGGACGGAAATAATGTTTTACTTTTGTTCTTTTTCTCAGCCATTTTCCTTATTCAAAAGTTGTTCCATTTTGTTAATTCGTTTATGTTTAAGCGTCAATATATTTGTTTATAGCTCGAACTTGAAAAAGGTGTTTGAGTTAGGAGAATCGAAGTTAGTACTGAATTTTCCCCCTAAATTATCATTTTATTTCTTGAAATTTGACCAAAGATAAAATCCTAAAATATGAACCACGTAGAAAGATAAACTCTTTTCCAGTGTTGAGCTATTTAGAGGGTTCTATAAAGAAAGCTATAGCAATTTTGGGTAAGTTGATCATTTCAAATGTCATTTTTGCTGCACTATTCCCAGCCTCCTCAACCAAAGGATCTCACCAACTATTGCAGTCCGTGGGAAATTCGGCCCCATCGTCATACTTCTTATCCTCCAGCTCGCATCCTGTTTCAATTGAATGTAACACAATTGTTATATTATACAGCTGTGTGGTTAAACATTTGTGAATGTGGCTAAGAGCGTTCCTTAAAGAAACTTTAGTTGGATCACGCACTTGTTGTATTTCCCTACTTCCATGACACTCTCGGCAAACATTTCTAGATTTTGAAAACAAACAAAAATCAAAGACTTTTTTTCAATTTCGCCGTTCGGAAAAAGTCTCCAAAATTTTTTTTAAGCCCGTACTGAACAAGCTTACAGTCAGGTATACTCATGCACAGTTGATAAATCTAAGGCCGTGTTCTATTGGGATCAACCATTTTTGGTTGGTTGGGTTGGTTGGGTTTTTTTGTGTTCTATTGGGAAAAAACCGTTTTTGGTTGGTTTGGTTGATCAACCATTTCAACCTGCTCAAATGCAGGTTGAAATGGCTGGAACCAAAAAAGGTTGAAACACGTTCTATTGGGATTTTCAACCAATCCAACCAAAACCGGTTTAGGTCGAAATGGTTGATCCCAATAGAACACGATCTAACTGGTTGTGAATTTTAACAAACTTCAAAAGGAGTGTACAAAGTTGCTTTGTTTTATGTTGAACGAAACGTGATAGTGCACATTGTCTTGTTTTACATGTCAGGCCAAATATTACTACTGGTTGGTTGTTCATATGCTTTTCAATACCTTTTGTGTTTTGTGCAGGGTCAAGGCCAACGAACAAAAGAGAAAGAGAAAAAAAAACACACAACAAAGAAACTGGCCGAGTTTCATGACCATGCAGTTACTCTACAATGACTCAGTAAGCATTGTCGGAATGTTTTATCGTCTTTATTTTCACTCTGACTCACATTCATCACGCTGGTTATCATTACTAGTGATTAAGATTCGCAGCCCCAAACACGACAAATGATGTGTTGCTGTATTCTCCTAAATGTAATCCATACTTTCCAATTAAACAGTTTGGGAGAACTTTGCATTTCATGTTAGATAGTTTTTTTTATTCTCACAACAACAAGACGTATTTTGTATTGATATTGTAAGGAGAAGCTGGATGTAAATAAAGTGGCTCGGCCGAAAGGGTTGAGGATACACCTTCCATTTGTAGTTCAGTACTCACCTTTCTTTGGTAGCTTGAAACCAGGGTTCAAACAATTCGAAAACTCGTGAAAGGTAAGTTTCCAGTCAGTGTCGAGATCTGTGGCGGCGATCAGAGCGTCCGTGCACAGGCCCCGCAGGATTGGGCTGATGTACTCGTCTTCCGAGCTGCTCAGGGCCTGGGAACAATGGAATAGTATTAGTGAGACACATCTAGTGAAAGATCGAAACAATTTTTATTCCAAGCCCACGACTTTGTCTGGTATGCGGATTAATATCTCATTCGAGGTGATTGTATTAAACGATACACAGCCAAGCACTTAGTGGCAGTTCTCCGTTTCCGCAGATCAGGAAGAAACGTGGATTAAAGAAGGATCACTTGATTGCGCATGCGTAAAAGGAAGTAAAAGCGTAAAAAAGTTTTCAAGATGGCGCTTTGAACAAGTACTTCTTTGCAGCAAAAGTATTTTCGCAAGTTTCCAAAAAAGCAAGGTCTGTTTGGGTTGTTGCACATTTTATTTTCATTTTTTTATATTTGTGAGGTTGCTTTCGTTTCGGATTTAACGGAGCTGAGACCAATAGTAGAATTGCGCACATTTTAGGAATCCTTCTAACGATCAGTTGCTCTTTTTATTACTTGTTTATGAACACGATTTGTTGTCTTCTGTACAACTCAAATAACCATCCGATCACTACCAGTTGATCGCAGTTAACATAACCATTATCATTACATTAACTTTACCAACATTTCTGACTAAAAGAATAGCCGGCTAAATAAATGTGCTGGCTGGTGAAGTTATAGTAAGTTTTCATGTTTTAGCCACTGAGTCGAAGGGCTTAAACAATATCATAATCAGCAACTTTCTGCATTCCTTTCCGTTGGTCTGCCTATTTCTTACCATAACTGTTACTTAACATCATTTCCATTACCGTTACATTAACATTAACATTAACACTACATTGGCCTACATTGCCACTAACATCGTTAACATTACCATTATCAATTCATTAACATTCCATAACAATGTTATTAACATCACTACCATAATACAATAACATTACCATTACACTACCATGGCATTGCCGCTAACATCATTACGTTAACATGAACACTACATTATCATTACATTGCCGTTAACACAATTACCATTTCCACTACCAATGCCTTAACAATAACACTAACATTACATTACATTGCCACTAAAACACCGTTACTATTAACATCGCAACCATAATACAATAACATTACCATTACATAATCATAAATATCGTTAACATCATTACCATTGTTACTTTATTTGTTTATTATTACCATTATCATTACTTCTCATTGCATTGCCCGTATCCTCATAAATACCACCATTGTCTTTATTTGTCCATTTATCGATTTTGCCGTCGTTATCATCTTTTTGAGGTAGTTCTTTTTTCCCTACACAATATTGTTCCTTGCTCGACTGAAGACTCTATCAAGCAATCATTATCGCTAGTACTTTCATTTCGTTACTTTTCTTTTCACACACGCAGTCGGTTAAACTGTTGTGTTTCAATGTCGAAAGACAAAATAAAATTCCAGACTAGAGATTTGTTTTCGAGATTGTTTAGCAAGGAAAACAATAATGTTATTTCGCACCTTCTCAACAGTTGAATTTGTTTCTACCAACTCCAGGAACTCCATGGCGTCCAGTTTGGAGTCATTGTTCTTGTCCAGCTTATCAAAGTATCTTCTGAGCAGGTTTCTGTAACCTTCCACGGCCTGGATTTCCTCTTGTGACTTCAGCCATGCGATCAAACGTTTGCGAACTTCTTCTCGTTCGCGCTCGTAGCACACGACTACAAAGAAAGCAACTTTGTTTGACAAGAAAATAAAGACATATCACTGGATACGGGCTAAAGTATATGACGACTAATTATTCCGTCAAGTTCTATGTCTTTGAAAGAAACACCACAGAGAAATCTGTTTCTGAAATTTGCCAAGTTTAAAACAAAATCACTGATGCGATTTTTTGCCGAGCCGGGACAATTTTTACTACTAGTACATTTGCTCATAATATAGTTCTTTGCCAAAGCGCACGTTTCTCAGGTGGACTTTTAAATTTAATCCGTAAAACCTGGTGTAATATTTATACCTGATATTCTCTTTTTTATTAATTCACTTGTTCATTCAATGAAATTTCATGCTTTCCTGAAGTTGAAGTATAAAGAAACTACTTCAGCAGAAATCGGCCTATCAAAATGCAGGACATTCCGCGAGAAATCACCGCAGAGTCTAGCGTGAAAAGAGGCTTTGCTCTTGACTACGCCTAGAGTTGTTGTAGGGGAGGGGGGAGTAGGGGGCCGGGAAGTGGGTAGGGGACGGAAGTTTTCAAATGGCAATTAAAGATAAACTGACGTATTTCCAATTTAAAGCTCTTTCCAACAACACCTACCAGGTTTAGACAATGGGATGTCTGGTGTCATTGGTGTCGGTGATGACTCTGCAGGAAAAAAATAAGCTCGAGGATAAGATATCTGACCTGGTTCCTCAGACGTTATATAGACAAACTGACAAACACAATTACCCAAACAAATGCGCATTCACATACACATACACATACACATACACACGCATACGCTAACACATACACATCAATATACACATACACATACACAGTTCCATTTAGCAATAGAAATATAATTGAATATTACTTGGAATAAAAGCAGCTTTGTTCAATTAAACAGAAGCACTCATAAAAATACTAAAGGTTGGCGCTATCAGCTAGCACCATACGTTACACTTGCTTAAAATTTAACGCTTTATTGAATTTCGAGAATATTCCGGTCCGACCTAAGTAATGGCTCGACATTAACTGCTTCTGGATTGAAATCATCACTGATCAAAAGGAATACATACTCACAGTAGTGAAAAACGTTGCGAGATAAACGGTTTACGTCTTTATAATGTACTAAAGAAGCAGGGTCAGATATGTTGTTATCAACATTAATAATAAGGCTTAGCTGAAAAGCTGTTCCGGTTTCCCGGACCTGTTCTCGAGAGTTCGAGTTGTTGCTGCAGATGCTCCAAGATAAATTGCTTTTTTAAAAACATCTGTCAGCTTCAGTCAAACGGCTCATCAGTTTTAAGCCTATTTAATCAACACGGGGTTTAACGGTATACTTATGGTGTTTTTTATGGTTTGCCACTGAATGCTATATCAGTTTTGTGTATTTTAAAACTTTATCTGAGTTTCATTGCCAAAACAACATGGAGAAGCTACGTAACTGACAAACCCTCGCAGAACTTTAGTCGCAAACAAAAGACCTCAAAGTTATGAAAGCTTTTTCAGTATAAACTAGAAAACTAGAATTATCTTAACTTTGTTTCAGTTTAAATACGAAAAATTTAGAGCAGGCAAAAGCGACTGGTGAATGATTATATACCCCAACAGCTGAGTGATTTGACTCTTAATTTGAATATAATAAAAGGTGACAATCAAACTATTGATAGACGTCTGTGCAGTGTTGAAATTTCTATGGGTTAAACTTAAAGCAGTTTTGTTGTCAAGTCAGGTCAAAATACTCGTCTGTTCTTTCAAAATAGCTAAAGCGTATCCAGAAACTTATGCCATTTCTTAGGTTTTTGTCGGAAAGTCACCCCGAGAGTGTTGCAAACTTTGCTGGAGCTCTTTTTGCGCAAAATACACACTGAAGTATGATGTCATGATACTATAACGATCGAGTAAATTAAATTGATCTCCAAAACTTGATAACCTGGTTTGGGGCATTTGACTTCTGGTTCAGAGATTGAACATTCTTGTTGCTTTTAACTTAGGTTTTTACCTTGTTGGTTTTCTCCATCATTTTGTTCTTCCTCATAGACTTCTGCTGGTGATGGCTTTAGAACTTTCTGCAAGAATGATGTAGAATAAATTCCTTGTTGACATTTATAAACAAAGTGCGTTCGTAAAGTGCCATCAAACCTACAATTAAATTCAATCTAACACCATATTGTGGTCAAGCAGAACGGTTTCGAAACAACTGTTAAATCATTCAAGATTAATTAGTGTTCCAACCTTGAGAAATTATATGATAAATTCACCATTTCTGCTTGAGCTTTCGAAGGACGTTGTAGAATTTTACTCGTAGAAAGATATTGCCTGTAACGTTCCAGACTTCTTTCAATGAACATCGCGGTTTCCTTACTTAACAAGATCATAAATGAACTTACCTGTTGGGAAAAATGAACAGACAACAGGACCAATGCCCATAGAACAGTTTTCATTGTAAGTCTTGTGTATAAACAATGCAACTCACGCGATCTTACACAAGCGTCAAGCGAAGTTACGCACAAGAAATATAGAGGACGCTTGGAACGAAAGACTCTGAACCCTGTTCACCTAACCGCTTATCTTAAACTTTTCTTGAAAACAGACTAATAGATCTTGATATACGGGTACTTCACCTCAGTCCTTCTGGGTAAAAAAAAAATAGCACAGCTTTTGTAGGCGTCTGAAAGGCAACAAAGATTTTATCTCAACATAAATTTACTCTCACCTCTGTTGTAAATGATAGTTCGCATATTTGTCTAAAGAGATTGTCCTGTGTGACCTCTGATTCAGCCAGGCTTAAAGTATTTGTCAACTACCAGACATTCGGAGATGCTGAGAGCGACAATAGAACTTAAAAAACAAACACCGCCTACACTTAATGTATTCCTTGCAAGAAGTTTGCTTTAAAGTTATAAAATGACGGATCAAATAAGAGGTAGTTTACGATGTTCCATCGACCAATGTAACTTTATTACTGGACTATTTCGATCATATCGCATATTGATGTAACTATATATGAATCGAATAAGAAGAAAAGATCGTTGTAAGACTACCCAACTCCCGTATTTCATGCAAAAGATTTATCTAATATTGCTACAACATCACTGTTTGCTGAATTTTTCTATTATGTTTATTCACTGAACATTTTTGTTTTATAAACACGGATTCAACGGACGCTTCAGCTAAATATGCATGTCTTGTGGATAAATTATTAAATTAAAAGGAGAAAATCGCGTGTAAAGTTTCAGAATCACTGTCTCTTGTAAGTTTCAGTCAACTAATAAAATAATCAATTTTAAAATGCCTACATGCACTCAGAGGCGTTTTTAAGTTCCTCATATTGGGAAAGTTTGATTCCACAACTGGATTCGGTGATCTATTAATGCTTTAAGGAAATCGATACTTGCAATGATTTTTTCCTTGTAATCCCAGCCTGTGTAATTCCTTTCACTCCAGTCAAGTTTATCAACACCTTATCTTCTCCTTACAGGATCAGTAAAATGAGTTGATTGGTGTGAAGAAAAGGGGGATTGATATTAATGATAATCTACCTCAAACTCCCCAAGATGAAATGCAAAGTTCTCCCAGCATATTAATAGGAAATGTATTAAGACCTTTAGTGAGAATCTGGTAACCCGTTATTTGAAAGTGACTGATCAGGGTTAATGGGTAAGTTTGACGGTTGTTCCATATATACAGAGCTGCCACTTTTCAGATCGGGCGGCTTTCTTCAGCTTAGAGTTTGAAATTCGTTTCATTTTATTCTGGACTTGGGCCACATGGTTACAGAACCGATGTCCAATTCGTTTGTAAGCATCCGGATGAAGCCCATACCCAAGTGATTTCAAGTTATCTTGTAGGGCCTCGAAGACACTACGGATACAGCCGCCGTACCTTCGCCAAAGCCAAGGGAACTCCCAGCTTATTTCAAGACAAAAATGTGGATCAACGCCACTTTTTAGTGGAGGTTAAAAACTAATGAACTCGGGATGGACCGGGGATTCTCCGAGCTCTAAAAAGAGCTTCCGATTCAACCTTTGTTCCGAAAGCAGTTTCGTAAAGAGGCTCAAAACTCGCGGTATATCAATTATATGACGTCTTAGTCACTATCATATAAAGGGGTTTTAAATTAGAGTGGTGTCGCAAGTGTGCCTGGCAGTTTGAATAGGTCATTAATGGGGCGGAGTTAAGGGGCGGAGCTTGCTTGGGCCTGAACTGCCTAATTATGCACAAAAGCGCGCGTTTTCAAAAGGTTTTGCAAACCAAAACAGTAAAATAAAAAACCTAGTGCAGAAACGCATCGTTTTTGTCTCTAAACGAAGATAATAAACCAAACTATTTAGTCTGCTAGGGGCAGCTAAGAAAACACTCAACAAACATTCTCAAAAATGCGTTTGAACTGGCAGGACAGCGCATTTTCATAAATTGAGACTTTACAGATTGCTATATTTCGATGATAAAATACTAGTGCCACATTTCATTGAACTACTTTGAACACCTTTTTAAATATTTATTATGTCTACAACAAGAAGCGCTAGGGGCAGCTGTTCCAAAAGGTTTCTGATAAACAAAATTTCAAGAGTTTTCGAAGCCTTCGAACGACCTTGGCCAAATTTGCGGCCCTAATTCCTTCATAATTCTGCCTCAACACCTTGGCTACCCGCGCGTTAATATAATGTATGCATATCTGTCAAATTATCCCGGACGTGTCCATCGATTCTGCCCTATGTCATTCAGGGTTACAAACCGCTGTTCACCGACTGGATTGTATTCGAAAAGGAAATACATATCTACATTTAAATTCAGTAGTTCTCCTTCCAATTCTTGTTGGTCGCCTTCAAGTTCAATTAATATTTTGTTTTCCATTTGCAAGCCTTACGTTTGTCTAAAGCAATATTATTTTACTCTCGTGTGTTACGACTTAATACACGCACAGGCATGCATCTATCGAGTTATAGATGCACGCTCGCGCCATACAAAAGGCGCGCGAAAAATTTCCAGCTATGTTCTGATTGGTTCTTAAGGTGAAGCAATACGAGCAACATTTTTGCCCAACTTGAAGCGCAACATTGTTGCAATGCAGGTTGGTGTGTTCTGTTGCTCGTATTACCACGTACTTGGCCAACTTGTCGCGCAACAAAACTCGTTGTTGCAAATTGTGAAACGATGTTGCAGAAAGTAGAATCGACTTCTACTTTCCGCAACAAAATTTTGTTTTGTTGCTCGTATTACC
>JAOBYE010286651.1:0-31163 GCA_025403585.1 Parazoanthus swiftii | reverse complement strand
CTAGAAGTATTTTATCAGAGTTAGGATCAATTCTAGACAGAGATTCATTTAGATTATCCAGAAAGTTATCCACAAGCAATTGTGGATTTGGAAACGCAAAATTCCCTCCAAATATTAGCCCACCCCCCCCCGTGCTACACACGATCCTGATAAGTTTATTATAAAGAGCTTTAAAGCTATCAGCCCACAGGCTTATATTCGTAAGTCTTCTCCACTCAATTTGAAAAACTTGGGAAAGCACTCAAAGTGCTTTTTGGAAAAAAAAATTGCGATTTAATGTGCCGAATTTTCGGAAAGTCTTTGTAGATCCCCCGTGTTATTCGAAAATCTTTGGAAGGTGCTCAAAAGGATTTTCGGAAGATCTTCGAGGTGGTATGGAGTGTTTTCAGTCCAAGGACAATTCTCACACTTCGGGGACTATTCGGCAAAATCCATAAAATACCCTTCAACCGAGAAGCTAAGACGGTATTCACAGCCCTCAAAAAAATAACCCACGTATTTCCCCGATCACGTAACTTAAAGACATTCGAGTCATTCCGAGCATTGTTTGGACAATCGCTTAAAACGCGGCCTATCAGTAATAAAACAAAGTAAAATAATGCGATGTCTTTCGATAAATCTAAAAACTTGTACTACAACAGTGTATTTTAGGACATTCTCGATGGGGTGACCTTTTTTGCAATCTAAATTGGGCGGCCAGAGTTTCTATATTTATACAAAAGGTAAAACAGTTTTCGGGACAAAGTTTTCGCAGACGCAGCACTTCTACTTTCTAAATAATAGAGGGTGTGCGAGAGTCTTCAAATAATGGAGAAAACAGCATTAATTTACGAAAAGCTCGATCGGTAGGCTCTATTTCTTCGCACGTAAGGCCCAATATCCACCCCAGGCCTTATCGGGGCTTTATTTTGAACACCTTCGTTGTGGACCCGGAATGACTATTGTGATTGGTCCACCAAACCCTCTATATCTGGTTTGGCGGCCTGGAAATAACCCTTAGGAGTGGCCTTGTGGTTGTGTGCCTAGGTTGTGTAGACCAGTACGATTGGAACACTCAACCCACTACATGTGACAGAAAAACAACCTTCGTTATAATCAGGGCCGTAGCATGCCTTGGAGGCAAGAGCCGAAGGTGTGAGCTTTTAGGGTTCCGGGGGCATGCTCCCCCGGGAAATTTTGAAAATTAGTTTGTCTAAAAACGTGTTTTCTGGGTTTTAAACGCCATTTGAAACAAAATCAGAGTGTCTAAAACTAGTAAAATAAGACAAGTTTGCCTCAAACTTGGAACAATTTTCTGAGTTTGATACATCTGACACATTTGCTGGGAAAAAAAAACTGGGGGGGGGGCACGGACTCCCCCGGCCCTACCCCTTGCTACGACCCTGATAATTCGCAGACCCACAGAATCCAAAATACAAACTGAATATCAACCAATAATCTTTAATAAGAAGCTAATCAAGAGAAGGAGGACATTTTACAACCTGATTCAGCATCACAATGAACAACAGTTTGTAAACTACTTGTTTTTCCTCTAGCTTGCCACTTAAACTACATCAACATCAATCTAAACTACAATTCTTCAATAAATTACGTTCAACTGGATGATTGATGGACGATTTCCCAATGGCAGAATCAGAAAGCGTTGCACCCAAGAAAATAGTCTGTGAAAATGGAGTTTTATTGCTGAGGGTAGTAGTAATAGTACCCGGTTCCAGTGTAGTAGACAGGGGCCTGGGGTTGAGCGAATGGCAAGTGGTTTGCTGTTGCCATATAAGGTAACACCTGGTCGCCATGAGAACCAACCGAGACAGAGACAAACCCTTGTCCCGGGCCGATGAGGTTGCCAGATGCCGAGTGGGGCCTGGGTGGGAGGTTGTTGGTATGCTCGTGGTTTAAGGACGAGACTCGTGCAGATGGATGGAAAACACGTCCGGTCGGTAACTGTGTCAACAAAGACTGGTTACCATGGACACCAGCGGCAAGCTGCTGGACTGAGTGATTGGGAACGTGTTTTTTCCGTCCTGAAGGAGAAAGGTGCGCCTCGTGATGTGTAGGAAGCACGTGGTTGTGACTCGCCATAACTGCGTCTGTTTTTGACTTCTTAACAGACCCGGCACCAACGGTCGATTCGGCCTGGTTCACGAAGCCACTGTTTTGCCGGGGCAAGCTGTTTCCTGGACTCCAACGGGTACCTGAAAATTGCACCAAACTCACATCAAATCGGAGGTGTTTTCGTGATAGACAGACAGCAAACAGACACACAGACAATAGGAACAAATACAAAAACAACCAGAAGACAAAGGATTTCTCAAAAGTTCAATCTGAACGAATGAGAAAAATGACAAAATTTCAAAAGCGCAATACTTGCTTTTATTCTTACAGTCAAAACTGCATTATTTATGAGATCCATTTATCGCAAGTTTTATCCAACACTTAATCATAAATCATAAAGCTGACAACACAAACACTTGGGGTTGTTTACTTAAACGAAACCAAAGTCTTAACCCATGCTAATCTTTGGTAAGAGTCATACACCGGCTAAGAATTAGACCTCGTTTAAATAACCGACCCACTTAATCTACGGTTTTGTACATGTAATTTGTACATGTAAAACCGTTGGTTTGACAAGATAGGGTAAAGAATAACAACTACACTCGTCAGTAGTATCACGTAGAAGGTACTATTTTTGCAATTGCAATTTTGTAGTTGCAACTTTGCAGTTTTGCTTATAACCACACATCATATTAAAAAAAAACCTGCAGCATATTTTTTTTATTATTATTTATTTTATTATTTATTTTTCTTCAAATGTACTTCCCATCCTATGAATTATTTAATTAGTAAATTAAATAGATTTATACTTAGTTATACGCTAGTCATACTTTATATTTATTTGACTCAGTTTTTCCTTTATAAAAAACCAATTGTAATCCATTGGCCCGCTTAGACTAGTTATAACTACTTGCAGGCCAGTAGAATATAACCAACTTGTAATGAAATCAAATATCAATAAATCTGAAATCAGAAAACGTATTCCCTGGAATTGAACAGTGAACTGAGCCGTCGATTACATAAGCGAGGTCTAAACCTTCGCCTGTGTCTAATTATTGTTTCCAATATCTGATTTGCACTGGTCAATTTTGACAAAGACCCTAAAACGTAGGTAGTGTCAGTTTTATGATTAAGTATTGAAAAGAACAAACCCTTGCTATAAATTGAACTTGTCTAAAGAAGATTTTCCAACATTTAAACAAAAGATTAACACGCATTGATATTTAGTCTTTGTTTAAATAATCGGCCCTGGGTGGTCTTAATGAAAGGCAGGAGAGGAGTTCTGGATGCTCTCTTCTGGGGTATTGCCTATGATTTGACCAACAGGAAGGGGAATTAGTCAGAGGGGGAGGGGGGGGGGGTTGGGCATACCATGAAACCCATTCCCATCCATACCATTCTCCGGTCTGCGCCCTTGCAAAACAAACCGACAAACAGAACTAGAATTGAAAAGAAGTTCTAGACAACTAAAATATATGCGTTTAACTACTCTTAGTCTTTGTTAAAAAACACCTACGGTCACGAACTTACAAATACTGTGGAGACAGTTTATAGCTTACCGTGATGGATGGCAAATAAGAGCTTTAACCGTGGACCCTATAATTAAATACGAGTAATTAAAGCGAAAGTGCGAAAAGTCCTAAATAATAATAATAATAATAATAACAATAATAAGAATAAGAATAAGAATAAGAAACATAATAATAATAATACTCGTGATTCCTTTTGATGTATCAACTTAAACCAACATCCTATGTAACTTGTTTCCAAGTAGCAGTATTTGTCGATACATCCAATAGAAATAATGTACGTCCTTCCATATTCGTTTTGTATAGGACAAAAATGTATATTAATATTACTAAAACTCAATAAGAAATACAAACATATGGGTTGAGAACTAATGAAACAAACGTATATTTACAAACACATATATAAATAGTATTATGCCGCTTTCACACTGCTCGCTGAACAGGTTTCAACTGATCATGACTGAAAAACAATTATAAAAGACAGACTGGCTTAAAACCTGTACAAGCAAATTGCTTTATCTTTACAACGTTCAAATGCTTCTTTTACAACGCGTGAAAACCTATAAACACGTAACAGTACCGACTTCTTTCGGTCGAACAAGTTTAAAATAATCATGTTTAGTGTTAGAAACGAACACGGCATTAGAAGGAACAATTAAGTATGCAAGCCACGGCGGCCCACAAGATAGAAGTAGTTCTAGGATTGAATTTAAAACAATCGAACAGTAGAACAGGTTTTACAGTTCCGGACGAGTTGTTTGAAAGCCGATGGGCGCTAACCCAGGGTTAAATATTTAACCAATGTTTGTGTTTACTACCTTTATAGTCTGATTTGAGCCGCCATTTTGGGTTTAGTAAATGGGTTTCCAAGGAAAGTCTGAACATTATAAGAATTTGAAAAATATTCCTCCGTGAAAATCAGTCGGCCTAACCCAGGGTTAAAGTTAACCACCTAGCTCTCGGTCGAACAACCGGGCCCTGGGGTTCATCATTCCTTGGGGCAAACAGCTCTGACGAAGTCCGAGTACCAGAAATGATTTTGTCTGTAATGCGAGGATATGCCACAGCTGTTGGCTTCAAAGTTAGCAAAGTATTTCTTACTTGTAATCTACATTTAAACCTTTGGAACTGCCTTAGTGCCTGAAAGTGGTGGCGTCATAAAGTACCGCGTGGTGATAAAGTAAATAACACAAGTAAATTACCGACTGGAATGAGTAAATTGCTGCTTTACGTGTCATATCACCACGTTCAAAGGACTTGGGCAAGAACAAATCAAGCACAGGTCACTGCAAGCAATCTACACGCTTTCTTTAAACAGACAAAAACGGAGCCCAAAAAAGCTACAATTAATTCACAACTCCAAAGCAAGAAAACAAAGCCGCACTCAGTGGCAAGATTAAAGCAAAAAAAGGAAAAAAAGAACACAGAAAAATAAGATTTATATTTCATTTCTAAGAAATAGAGCAACTCACCTTTGGAAGACCGAGATTTTCCAAGTCCTCCTCTGTCAGCTGAGTCACGTGATCCCCACTAATGTTGTTCTCCTGTGCATACAACAGACAAAAAGACACCACCTTGAAACGGTCACAGATACAAAAACGCTGAACTTGGTTGTTAACACAAGTCTGACAATATTTTGAATGACAAGCAAATAACGCACCAAGATAGTTTCCTAATACAACTTTATTTTTGGAAACTGCGCATGGGGAAGAAGCGTACAGTGTTTGTCTTGAGGCAATGAGATATACGGTATGAAGTTAAACCCTAGAGCATGTTTCGATGAAATCTACTTTATAATGCCTCAAACCTTAAGGTTTTCCTATTCTTTTGTGGAACACCTCAATATCGCCTCAAATCTGCGTTGATGATCGTAATAACACAATTCAACGAACGGACACCAACATTCTAGTGTTGCAAAAAAGCCAGCCTCCATGAACTGCTGCCGACTGCTGCTAAATAGTGCCTCTCGTTGCACACAGTTGTTCTCTCTGTAGCGTCTCCTCAAGGACACAATTTAAAAACCTACAAGCGATACAGACTGGCAATGAAAATACTTACTTCACATTTTATAATCGAGTACGCCACATTAGAAGAAAAAACTGGTACTGTTTGATCCCAAGCATTCATTTGGAAACCTGTGAAAAATGCTTGCTGAACTAACCTGAAATACGTGCAGATACTTCTCCAGCCCAAGCCGTTGGAGTGTTTGTGCCAGGTCGATACCTCCTGAGGACGTGCGCTGGGATGAAGTGGAAGGTGAAGCAGGATCCCTCCAAGTGTCCCGCGCACCCGGTATCAGTCCTGGAGGGTAGGGGTGTTGGGTAGGAGGTTGTACTTGTGACTGTGGGTAGGGGTGCTGGGAAGGAGGTTGCACTTGCGACTGCGAGTAGGGCCACGGATGTGGCGGAATATTACCTTCACTCACACCTTCTCGACTATTATCCGAGTTTGTTCGCCGGTGCCCTTGTTGACCTGTATTCCAACTCAGGGGCTGATCTGAAAGACTTACACTGCGAGGACTTTTTTGTTTTGTTGGCCAAGTGCGGACAGCAATATCATCCACAGCTGGCTGCCCGGGGGGTAAAACTTCTGGGTTCGGTTGAATTCTCTGCAGTGACGGTGAGGATGGTGCACTAAAAGCTCCTCTGTTGCTACCCCAGTGGGTACCTGAGGAGAGTCCCTGCCCTCGGAGGGAGGGGTCGAATTCCACACTGTTTACCTGAGGGGTAGGGGTGAGATCTTCGGCAAAAGCAGATGAGTTCCATACATTAGTTCCTGACGTGTTCTCACTGTCCATGATAGACGAGAGCTCTTGCCGACTGCTGCTTCTGCTACTACTGGTACTATCTGAGTTATTCCAGCCCTGTCTTTCACAGTTTTCCTCGTCGCAAATCACGTTGAGAGGTTGAGATCCGACTGGACTCCAGATTGAACCAGATGAGAGAGGCGTGAATGCAGCAGCATCACCATGGAGTTCCGATGAATGAGCAGCTCCAGCATCTGACGAGACCTTCTGCGCACCAGGCGACAAATCATTCTGAGGGAGGGAACCTTGAGGGAGGGATTGCGACACTGCCTGCTCATCTGGATATTTAGTCTGAATAGTGAAGGAAAGCACCCTTAATATCAAACACTGAACTATAATTGAAAACAAAATAGGTTACAATACAATAAGCATAACATAATGTCAGACGGCTGAATGGGGTGCAGGTTGAGGATGCCTTTAAGACCGAGCTCAAAACTAAAGTTTGTAAAAAATAGATAAAAATAACGTTCTGAACTCCGTAAACGTGTGTTTTCCCGCTCTAAACTTCAGCTCATGTAAGTCCCTAGCAAGTTTGACTTACTCTTAATTCATCAATACATTTGTCATAAAGGTGAGATGGCAGAATGGACCTTGGTGCTAGTGAACACTCGAACAAAGACAAATAACCCAACTTCCCAAGTGCATCTATAACTCGATAGACGCACAGCTAAAGTATGTACCATTTCTTTTAGAACATTGCTACTTAGTAGTCTTTTTTGCTCTTTCGGCTTTTTCTTGCTTTGCTTTTTTTGAATTTTTGTCCATTTCCGGGTCATTCAGGGTTACAAACTGCTGTTCACCAACCAGATTGATTTCAAAAAGGAAATCGAAACCTAAATTGAAATTCGGAAGTTCTCATTTTAATTCTTGTTCGTCACTTTAAATTAATATTTTGTTTGCCACCTGAAAGCCTTAAGTTTTTCAAAAGCACTTTTTGTTTACTTTCTTGTGTTGGGGTTTTCTTAGACGCACGGGCGTGCGTTCTATCGAGTTACAGACGCACGCTCGCGCCATACTAAAAGCGCGCGAGAAAGTGCCAGCTCTATAATGCTTTTATACACATATCAGTGCAGCACGGCATAATGTAACACTGTGAAATAGAAAGCATTGCGATGTGATGCTGGAGTGACAATGATATGATGTAACACAATGTTCACAATAAAAAAATACACCATAACACAAAGGATACCTTGCAATGCAAACAAAACACAGCAAAATAGTCTCACCTGTTCTGACCAGCTGAAGCTCCTGGATTTATCTAAACGATCGCTGTCATCTCCACTGGACCAAGGATACGATGTCAGTGGGCTAAAGATAAGATGGACAAAATGAGATTGTGATACACAACTACCGCTGGATGTTGGGCAAGGTACGATGTCAACGGACCACAGATACACGCAACACAATAAGATTATGATACACTGGATGTTGTGGCGGCAACTATGTCAATCGACCATAGATACACGCCACACAATATTATGATACGGTGGATGCTGTGTCAAATGCGATGTCAATGGACCATATAGATATTCGCCACACAATACGATTGTGATACACTGGATGTTGGTGAGCTGTGATGTCAGTGGACCACAGATACACGAATCACAATACGACTGAGACACACTACATAACTATACTACTGGATGTTAGTGTGGGTATAATGTTTACACACATTAAGACAGCAACACAGCAACTACTACTGGCTGAAGGACACAAAATTAGGGGCGGTTGATCTATGACAGAAAATAAGACTATGGAACCTGTAACACTTTGGGAGGACGTACGAAATATCAGTGGAAACACTAATCAATAAAAATTGCTTACAGGTATTTTTATTAAAGTCATTAATGTGAGCTAAAACTACAAAGCTAGTTATTTCGTATGGTGTGATCGTTATACCCACATGCATCTTCAGTGAAGCAGGATATAAAAAAATACTGTTTTGATTGCAATTTTGGCATACAAAGAATCGCTCTTTTTGTACTGTAAGGCAAGGGCGGGTAAATATTGCTTTTGTTCCAAAATCTGTTGACTTACCCACTAAACAAGCTGTTCGACTCTGAAAATAACTCCATCCCTGGTAACGAACCCTGAAACAAAGGTAAAAAAGTCAAGATCCACTGCTGTCTCTGGCACGTCAGCAACTCTACAACTACAGTGGACAAGCTACAATTAAGAAACAACTACGAAAACAGTGATGACCCGAAGGAAGGACGGGGAGGAGTTCTCCTACATTAAAGTGGCTGAGAGGTGCGGATGAGGCCATAATTCAAAAACTCCACATACCATATGTTAAAAATTTACCACAAAAATTACCCTTGGTCACTTTTCAATTCAAAAATGAAAAATATGTCAGCCAGAATCTTTTCAACACAAAATAATGCTGGCCAAAATCGTCAACCCAAAAAGATGTGCCAAAGCTCTGAATTACAAACTCCAAAAACAATTCGTGCCTTCCAGTCACCTTCATGTTGAAGTACCCCCTCCCCCGGCTTTTCGGAAACGATGACCATACCTGATAATTGCTACCACTGGAAAAGTCATTACCACCAATATCTGGAATTCCTGAAATATACAAGATAAAAAACATCAACTTTTTCATGTAGGTATCATTGCCAAATGCTGAAGAGCAAAGTAGGAGAGGGGGGGGGGCAAGGGGTTTATTATCTTAGTGTGAGGAACTGGGGGTATGGACTGTTTGAGCTGATAATCCTGGGAACTGCAAATGCGTTTTAAAATAACCTCGCATAATTTATGAAATTCGATAAAGGTAGATACCACGCTAAAATCTGACTGACACCGATTCATTGTCATTTACAAATTGCAATGATTAGTCTTGAAAGGCAAAACTGGGACAGAAGAAGGGAAACCTTAAAAAAACCAACAAGATACCTGTAGAGGTAGCTTACATATAAAATGTTTTAACTAAACCGCCACTGACCTGCAGGCTGGGTTGCCCAAGGACTGTAGCACGGATACTTTGTCTTGTTTATTTCTTTGGGTGAAGGGAGGGCAATATTCTTCAACTTTATTGGAGGAGTTGAGGACAGAGAGGGTTCACTGCGACATTCCAGCCGAGGTTCTGACAAGGAAGGTTACAGTATTTAATTTACAAATGTAAACACCAGCACTGTGCCCAACCAACCCAATACTTCTTTTCCCAAACACATTAATAACTCTAGATGCAAAAACAGACGAAAAACACAACCGAGACATGTTTGTATGTCTGATATAGAAAACCAAATCGGTGCCAAAGGTTTTGAAATAAAGTTAAGAAAACTCCTCTGCGTGTCATTCCAAGCCTGCGATGCGCACTCTAGGTCCCAATCCCAGATCATTTTTATGCCACCCGTGAATAATTTTCACAGTTAATGAATGCTGTTGTTGTTTTTACGGGAAGTCAGCCCCGCGATCGGCACTGAATTCATTTGTTGGTCGCCACAGAAGCTCAATTTTTTGGTGTTCTTTCCAAATGTCGCAAGAATCTGTTCTCCGTAGAGAGCCATTTCGCAGAGAAAAAGACAAGTACCTTGCGAAAGGAAAAAGTAAGCTCATTTTGCTTTTGAACTCGAGAGTCGTCCGTTCTCACTGGACTCAACAAGCCCGTTCATCTGCAGAGACTGTGTACAGAAACTTAAGAAAGGACGCAATTGGATTGATCGATAATCAGCTCGCTTTCACTTCTATGATATCCTGTCACCCCCATTAAAACATTAAAATGACTTCGTTTTTCTAGTTTTCCAAGATGAATTATTGACTTTCCAGAGGGTTTCAGCCTTATGTAATAGACATTTAAGTGTGCTACAGACTAGTTACATAAACCTTCCAGTAAAGCATCTATTGATTGCATCAATTAATTTCCCAATTTTTTTTTGCAAATTCCAAAAATCTGTTTCCGCAGATCTTTGTTTTCTTCTCAAGCATCGAAACCTGTTGTTTTGTTTGAATCAAACCTCTCGCAAAAATTGTACTATTTCTACAGCAACTGCTTAGTTGTAACATTTTCCTACTTCGTACAATTTAGTTTTCAGCTGCTAGAAACATTCCACGCGCATGTATTCCTCTTATCCGGTCCCTCGGGTGCAGTAAGAAGCACAAACAAACAACATCTTGAATGTGAATTCACTGTCCCCCGAAGAAGATTCAGAGTAAATGAATCGAACATTTGGGAACTTTTACAATTTTTTTATAAAACTTTTACGGTTTTAACATTTTAATAGCAGTATAGTTTTCTAACATAGATCAGTTTCAACACTTTTAAGCGTTTATTCATGACAACTGATAGCCCTTGGATCAACAGAAACATTCAATTTACCCTGAAAGTTCGACACATTGCTTGCACCATCTCCAATCACCCCGAAGGTGTTGACAGGTAGGGATGATGACAGTGACACTGACTCGGTGTCTTGCCGCTTACTGCCTCCTATCACTCCAAAGTCCATGCTGCCAACATCACCGCAAGGAGGCTCACTATCGGCTGTACTCATGGGTCTTCTGTGATCTACTGTGCTGACGGCACTGGTGGTGCTTGCAACTGTGGTCACTGGGGGTCTCGCAGCATTTGAAAGCTAGAGAACAACATATATTGTAAACAGAAATCCACAGAAAGCAATTTTGCTTAGCAGAATGCCTGTTAAAGTAATGAAGGAATTTTTTAATGTCTGTCTGAATCGGCTTGCTATTACCAAACCTAAAAAACACTCTGTCAGAGCACCACAAATTTTGTCAAGCTCACCAATGTTACATGAAGTAGATTTTAAAATAATAGTTTCAAACTTTTACCTAATTCTAAGATAATAATAAAAAGATTTCGTACCGCATTACATAACAATTTTACAAATTTTAAGGGTCCAAAGTTTCCAGATTTATATGTTCAATAAGGGAAGTCCATTCCCAAATCCCATAGCACATCTAGCAGCACAAGTGAAAACAGAAACACAAGCACAACCTCTCTCCCCCATAATTAATATTTATAATAAAACTACCTTGGGCAAAGGAGGGTCTTTCTGTAGTGGTGACACAACAAGATCTGGTCCTCGAATTATACCACTGTAGCTGGGTCGGGCTTCCACAGCTGAAGTTACGCCTGAGCAGGCTGTGACCAGTGAAGATGCGGAGGAGATATCTTCTGTGTTGTTGTGTTTATGTATACTAAACGAGGTACTTTGGGGGGTGGTGATAGCAGTTGTGGCTGCACTGCTACTTGCGCAAGTCTTCACAGCACTTGTACACACTCCCACGCTCTGCGTTGTTGGACGGTAAGGTTTCCAAGCTGATTTCGAGGACCACACAGTGGTGGTTTGTGCAGTGCCTACAGACGCTCTAGGGGCACCTGTTGTTCGGATGTCTGGGGTTGGAGTGATGTTTGAACAGCCATTTGTAAGTATATGCTCCGTATTGCCTGGTTTAGTAAGTTCAGGGATTTTGGTAGGCAATTTCTTGTTATCAACTTGCGGTTTCTTAAATTCTTCATCGGTGATAACAGAACCTTTAGTTAATGACTTGGGAATGGTTTGTGAATGCAAAGACTTGTTAGCCTGCATAATGGTTGGCCACTCGGAAGTTGCCGAGGTAATGGCAGCAAAGGTGCTAATGACAGGTGTCGCTGATGAAGTTACAGTCGCTGATGGCTCCGAGTTGGCTATCGCTACTGTTGTTGTGGCAGTACTGACAGGAGACTGCGCAGTCGTACTTGGTGTGTTCAGGGCTTGTGTGACCAGAAACTTAGCTCGCTGTACCGACTTTGTTGATCCCTACAAAACAAATGGTGATGACTTTTCAGAACTGTTTTGTCTTACCTATTAACACCCAGTGGGAATACTTCCATTTTAACAACTTCTTTTGCGTTGATGACTTTGCTGGCATTCATTTAACTTTGTTAACTGAAAATATGTCGTTTCAATATATATTCTTGGGTATTAATAGTTTGAAGCATGGTAGTTTAGGGGTTTTATATTATGGTTTCATTCAGACCTCTTCATTACTCTTACTCAACACAGGCTTAATACTCAAGATACTCTTAAAGTTGCACCTAACAAAACCTGCACAGCAGTTAAACTAACTGTATTTTACCTTGATAGTGATTGTTCTATCTCCGATTCCTTTGGTCTCTGGTTTGCCAATGGTGATTTGAGCACCAGATTCCTCCTAGAATGACAGAATGTTAGAACAATGTCAATTAATGTTAATGACAAAGACGGATATCAGCGAAAAAGATGCTGATGATGAAGGTTAGGATGAAGGAACATGGTTTTGAAGATAAGAGGCCTCAGCTGGCGCAAAGCAGACAAGTCCCTATCCATTACATAAAATAGCCAAAGTAACTCATTCTAATAAGGCTCTAATTGGTCAGTTAATTCTAAAGCAATCTTCAGGACTTGTGTAGGAGGATAGCACAGTTCGAAAGATCTCTGACTGCCAACCAGGAGGTCCTGGCTTGTTGAGGGTTGATTTTTGGGCAACCTTCTTTCGCTACATCTTTTGGGACAGGGACGTTAAGCCGTTGGTCTAGTCTCTCAACGTTCTATCGGGGAACTTGTTCAAACCATGCTCTTCTCAAAAACAGAAGGGTAATCCCGGTTTTGTAGTCCGCATCAACACTATAAACAGCAGCCACTGGCACCAAGACGTACGATTACGTTTTGAGACATTACAGTGATAAAGCGCTGTGTAGGTATCACAATTTATTTATTCATTATAAAATGAGAAGAGATTTATTTTCCAAGTCTCTTTAATTACGACATAACTTACAGTGATTGAGTTGATCTTGCTGCCACCTCTCCCAATCACTCGGCCACAAAGGGAATTGGGTGCAACCAACTGGATCACCATGGTTCTGCAACACCAAAAGGTTTGGTTTACACAGGAACTTGGATAGTCATAGTTAATGCAACATACTGATACTTCATTCTTTTCTTGCAGCAGAAATTATCGAAATATTTTAATTTTATCTAACTACTGTCGTGTAATGTATTCAACTGTGTCTTGACACACGTTGCAGAGTCAAAAATCTATTAATGCCTCAATGGATGATGCAGAGCAAACTAACAATTAAACAGGAAAAAAAGAAAGCTGCGTTGAAAATGTCTTCTATAAGGCACTTCAACAATGTACTGCTGATCAGCCTAATGTTAGATTAGCCACGCTGTTGGCAACCATTGTAACTAAAGTTGTTTTAAGAGATAAACTACCAACAAACAACGAAATTTTAGAAAAGCCTACTTGTTGTTTGTAGTTCGTGTGACTTCTTTCCAATTGTCTTCTGTCTTCACTAAGTTATGGGGATGTGGTTTAGACCTTGGTGAAAGAACTGTTGCTGAAAGAAAAAAGTTATGGTCAAAATGTTTCTGATCTGAGTATAACACTAATCTGGGTTCGTACAAAGTGCGATTAACGTTCATTTTTTTGACTTACATAAAATTCTGTAACTTTCCATTACCCTGAAGATAAATAATCAAATTTTCAAAACTTTCCAGGGCCTGGAAAAAGTGTTCGACAATTTCCAAAACTTTCAAGACTTTAAAAAATCCGTAAGTGCCCTGACGAATCTTCCACAAACATTTAATAGTGGCTAAAGCTTTGAAAAAGTTTCATAAAAAATCCGATTTTGAAACCTAAAGATAGTTACACCTAGAGGCAGAGCATCTGAAATAAAGGTTCTGTAGCTACACATCATCAGCACATTCGCACCTTTATTCAAGCCCTCAACTTCATAGAAATTTCTCAATACTGTAATTTTCAGTGGCCTTGGAAACTTCATTTCTTCACTGATATACCTGCTAGTTACAACTTACTGATATCCTTGAATGAGGTACATCCTAAATAAGAAAACAAAAAAAACAAAGATAATGACCAATACCATGTTTTTGTTCCCGATCACTGTTAGCAGGGGCCATCTTGTTTCCAATGGACACCTGTCCAATTGTGGACGCTGCTGAGTTTGCTACCCTGTTGTCACCAGATGTCAACACAGATGTAGTGGTAGTAGCTGCAGTAGCTACAGCTTGTGACGTCACAGCATTGGTTGTCATGGCATGTCCAAGTGACTTGTCCTTGTCAGTTTTCACATGCACATGGCTTGCCACAGCTGCCGACCTGTTTTCCTTTTCATTGACAATCTCTTCTTTAACACTGTTTTCCTTTGGGGCAATGATGAAAGAGTTTTGGTCAAGTTTCCCAGAAGTGTTCTTTCTTACTGGATCTGTAGTCTCAGCAGAGCTCTGTTCTCGCTTACTTCCCTTGTTTTCAGATCTTTTATCAGAACAGTTCACAGCCTGTGGTTGACCATCGGACAACAGTTTAGTTTCATTTTTTTCAACGACTACCCTAGCGTTCATCTCAGATTTTTCCACTTTATCTTTGTTCTCCAAGTCTGGTTTTAACTGCTTTCCATGAAAGTTTCCACTCTTTCTCTTTTCCTTGTTCTGACTGGATGTCACATTATTTTTCTTATCTAATGATTGATCCTTTGTTGAATTACATTCATGGTCGGGTTCTGCGAAAGCTGCTCCTCGAATGTGTGACCTTTCCTCATCTTTCACAGTTTTTCCTCTACTTTTGTCACCATGCAATTCGAGTTGTCTCTTTGCTCTTGTTAAATGGACTCTCCCGAGCAAAACCTCTGACGAAGTCTTGGGCTTCTGTACATGGTTACACAAACGCTGAACTCCAACATCATCACAGTTAGCATCAGGAGATGAGTCTGCTTCACTAGAAATATCCTCATTGGGTGTCTGTTTGTCTCTTGAATCAAGCATGGATGTCTGTGTTGAAGACCTGTCTGTCTCAGGACCATTGCCTTCAGTGCCTTCCTGATCAGAATCTTGCTCTATCAATTCTTGGGGCCTGTTTTCCGAGGGCAGTTCATCTGTCACATTTGTGTTTGCTTGTTGCTCACTCTCTTTTGCAGCTTTTTTCTTTCTACGTTTGTCTCGTCTTTTGGCAGCAGCTTTCTTCTTTCTGTTTTCTTCTCTTTCTTTTTCGTGTTCAAGTTCCTGAGGGGCAATGAGACACAATTATAAGCAACACAATTGTAAAAATAACTCTCTTTTTAAAATGTACTTTCGATCAACTGCTTATGCCAAGGTTCGACGCATGAATTCATTAAAAACAATTTACTACTTTATGTTTTGTCCCGGAACACAAATCAAGATGATCCATAAGGTGAGAGATAACTACCGCTCAAACATCTAAAACAGGCCTTTCTTTCTTACCGTTTGCTGCTAAAGAATTTACACTAGTATTTGAAGAGTGCATGTTTAAAGACATTTCAGCTTGAAACTTAGTTTTAGTGGTCAGCAATCAGCCTGAAAGATGGCGGGGTATTTTCCCGCTCTTCTCAAATCTCTCGAATTTCGTTTCTTTTCCGTATATTTTTGTAATTTTCTTGTATAGTTTGTTAAATGTCAGCTATGGAGCTCAAACGTCTGGAGGAAATGCTGGATCAAAAGCTAAAACCGGAAGGAATATCAAACAACAGTTTTTGAATTCATATTGACATGTTTTGGTCGATTGGTGTGGCTATGCTCCTTTCTCTTTTTCCTCCTATATAGTTTACCTTATGCTGATACTCTTTTAGTTTAATTTTTTCAATGTTTAATTTATTCATTTGGTTTAATTTTTTCAAAATTTTTCAATTTTTTTCATGTTATAGATAGTTACATAATCGTGTCATTTTTCATCTATTATCATTGTCTAATTGTTTTTCAGTAATTTACTTTGCTTGACCTTAAAATAATTAATATGTAAGTAAACTAGAAGGCAGTTTAGCTCGACTAGCTCTATGACTATTCTAGACTGCCTGTGCCTGGGCAGGTCAGTTTAAAATTGTTTCTTTTTTCTCACTGTTGTTAATAAGCAATTTTATGGCACAAAATAAAAAAATTGTTGTTGTTGTTGTCTTCTTGTTGATGCTCAAAGCCATGAAAAAGTGTTTATTGTTGGTAACACACTTACACCCAAAGGACATACTCTCCCATGTGGCACAAGACTGGGATTACCCTTGTTTGGCTACTTTTTTAGAGAAGTAGGTGAGTTCTTGTTAGTCCCACGTTACAGTTTTCTTAATTGCAATAATTCCAAAGCTATGTGTTTTACACTACAACCGTGACTGAACAGTGATCAAGTGTGTACATTTACCTTCAAGAAGATCTCTGTTGCAATGTGTGCTTTCTGCTCTCTGGCCTTCTTAGTCTGCAAGAAATTGTTAGTTCAGTAGTGGTCACCATTAGCAACCCTCAAGCTTAATTGCTATAAAAACAGCAAGTCATGTGCACAAAGCCCCAATCAATATAACTGTATCTGCTGAAGGAGGAAATTATACACACAAACAATTGAAATTTTAACTGTGCAATCATTGAATATTGAGCAATAAACCTCCAAGTCAGTTTGCACCAAAACTCATTTCTTGCCTTAGTGACAATGTCATAGCATTTAGTGCGACCCAGCATGATGTCATCGTGTTTCTCTTTTTCCTCCACAGGTGCTACAAGACACTTTTGGGCCTGCTCCTCTGACGGCAGGTGGTTCACCACAGTAAGAAGCCATTCACAGACCTATGAACAACACAGGCAGAATATTAATCAACAAGACATGACTAGAAATTAGAGCTTCATAAAGAAAACTAATGCCGAATAGGGGAGAAAGTATTTAACTTGGAATTGCACTGGTGTGTATTCACATGGAACTGCATCTACTGTAACTAGCCAACCAACACTTTCACATGTGAATGGTCATGGTATGACTAAACAAGAAAGTAAACAAACTGTCAAAAATCTTTATTCCCATTGATGCATTGCAGTTACTAACAATAAAAAAAATACAGCTACATAAATTATGTATCTACCTTTTTAACAATATTTTTGAAGAACATGAAAGGGAAATGTTGCTAAGCTTGGTTAAAAATTTGGTTTTTTGGGCCACTAAAGGCGCCATGCTCTCAAGAGCTTTGTGATTCAAGCTATATCATTTTTCTCGTGAAACATAGCACATAATTCCCTTGCCAAGCAATCAATTTTCCTATAATACTGTATATCCAGTACTAACAAAACATTGTATTTACTGGATCAAAACTGATACGAAAATAAAAGGCTATAGTCACAATTCAAAAATTCAAAAAAGTCATCGTGGATGCAAAAAACCAATAGTACTGGGTTGAAATAGAAAAACCACCTGTCAATCAAATATTAAAATTTATTTAATAGGATGCATAAGCTCTTACCTCCACATGTCCATTCTTCATGCCAGCCACCAAGGGGGTGTTGTTACGGGAGTCGCAAGCCTGTTGTGCAAAGGCATTGAGGGTATTATATCAGTATCTTACTGGATAGGGTGAACACAGGAGAGACAATTCTGATTTCTGACAAAACATATTATTAAATTTTGGTACATTTTTTGACCAACAAAGAAAAGAGAGAAGTTTTTGTTACTGATAATAAGTGTTTTTAGTCATAAACACATTCTCACCTTGGCTTACAAAATGCTTAAAGTTAAGAATTTGGGTGACCCAATCATTTCACAGTGCTGTTGATTAAAGCACTTTTGACAGTACTGAGTGGGAAGGTTACATTCTCACTTGGAGTTCAGGCATTGACATGAGACTGAGGTGTGTGTGTAAAATTTATGTTCACACAAATTACAACAAAATTAATAAAGAAAGGGGTTGGCACAACACAAATCATGGTCAGACTGGTACAGGTGCCAAGGCACCAAGCTCTAAGTTCAAGCCATGTTTTTATCACTAAATGTGACTGCAGCCTTGGGTGGTGCACAGCTTCAGTACACAGCATTTCAGTTTAAAGGCAACTGGTCTTGGGTTGCAATGCTTCACATCTGCTAACAGCAGGGTATTCTTACATCACTCTCTTCATCATGGTCACATGTGCAACTATACTGTAGACACAGCAGTGGGATGTTGTTGCTAATAATTAACTGGCCTTGTCTGTTGATTGAAACAACAGCTAAGAAAGTACTTACTAGGTTTTGGCAATATTTCTCTCATTCTGAAGAAAACATTCATGAGCTTCACATCAAATTTCCTTTGAGAGCTTTGCAACTACTGCATTACCAGGTATGAGGCCAAGTAAGCAAGACTCCAACTCAAGACTAATACTTGTTTTATCTCTGTTGTCAGTACATCCATGCCCATCAAACATTTTGAACATACAGGTATAACCACTTTTTTATAATTGATGAACTAATCATAAATATCCAGGGTCAGTCCCCAGGGGTCTTATATGCAATAGCATAAAACAGCAAAAAGAAAAACCGATATAGGATTTGTCTTGATAGATACAGGTATTAATTTAAAGCTGTAATTAACTGTTATCCATTTGATGCTTGTCTCCAGCAGAAAATCACTTTAAAAATGTTTGTTGTTCAATTGAGCACACATAAAGTACAAAAAAATATGAAAATATAAAAATAAACTTTTAATGATTATGGGTTGAGTAAGACATGCCATGCCCCACCTCAAAGGATTTAGGGTAAATTAAGCTTTTTGATGGTCAACATTGGCCAACCTACCTCAGTGTCAGCTCCTTTCTTGAACAGAGCAATAGCAATGGCCAAATGACCTTCCTTACAGGACAGGTTGAATGGGGTACAACCCTTCTTGGTGTGGCACTCAACATTGGCCCCCCTGACATAGAATATGCCACACAAAATCAACAGACGAACTTTTAAAAACCACAAGGAAATTGTGAAGAAAAAGTGACAGTTTGGGATTTTTCTCTTTATAAAACAAAGACGAACACACAAAGTTTTAAAAAAAAGAACTTGTAGATTGTCAACCTACGAGTAATCCCAGAAGGGGAATAGTTTGTTAGCATCCAAGGTGTTAGCATTTAAGGGGTCTGCCCCAGAAAATTTGAAAACTAGATACCCCTTCTGCTAGATAAACTGTTATCATTTTAGGCTTATTTTCCATTTTATAAAACCCATCATTCTAACAAAATTCTTGGAATTCCTCAAACAAATTCAGAGAGATTAAGATAGAAGATCAAGAAATCAGATTTTACTTTTTATGAAGGGGCTTTATGGCAACCCAAGCAAGAATTTTTCAATATCTAATGATAACATGTTACAGCTACTTTCAATTGTCTTTTGAACATGGGTTTTTATTATGAGCATTTGGAAGCAAATAAATGAATTTGGAACTATTCAACAAGTTCAAAAGTTTTGCCAAAAACATACTAGTTACTATAACAAGTCTGGGATGAGTAGAGTTTGTGCGTCATTGTACTGACAAAAAAAGAAATTATAGTTGAAAGATGTAAACATAAAGCAAGCGCAAAAATGCTTACTGGACAATCCAAAGTTTGATGAGAAAATGAAATTAAATAATCCAGGCCAAGTGTGAAGGTTAACTGAATTGAATCGATTTGAGAATTACACTTGAATGGCTTTTGTAAAATGATGTCTGGACGGATAATTTAGTCTGGATCGAGTGAGCTTTTGATCTATTGTCGTCTTCATCTATGCCATAAATTTGAATTACAAATTCAAAGTACACTACTGAAACAATTGGTGCTGGTCTCACCATTCACATGCATTTATGCATAAATGGCAACACTCAAAAGGTTCTGGCACATAAATTCTCATGTGAATCAAGAGTGTGAAATGAGTGATGCAAGCGCAAGGTAAAGTTACTCATGAGTGGTAGTATATAATACACTCTCTGATTGGCTAAGGAATGGCAAAAGAAATATTTATGTCAAAGGCTTAAAACATTAACTTCAAATATTAATAAAACAGTTGTGTCTACAGACTGTGATTTAAACACTAATGAAACAAAAGAAACATTAAGCTTTGCTTTATGTTCATCTTGTTTGTCTCTCACATTCTATCACAGACTATAGACCCTTGAAGCCATGATATCAGGCTTAAATAAACCACATACCTTTCTAGTAAGAGTGTAACAAGCTCAGAGTGCCCTTTTTCTGCAGCCAATGTGAGAGGGTTCTCCCTAGTGTGCAAAACGAGCAAAAGGCAAACTTTAGAGATTAAAATGCAGGCCCCTAGGCAGGGGGGTGCATTGGAAGTTTAAGAAGATGAGAAGAAGCCTGAATAGGTTTATTGTAACAGTTGGTGTTAACGTAAATCAAAACGACTAAAAAAAAACAGCTAAAACGACTAAAAAAATGGCCTTAAGTGTGCTTGTCCCATGAATTTGGCTTTTTAAGAGTCCGAGTTTATGAAATTTGCACCCCCCCCCGACAAAAATCCTGGCTACAGGCCTGAAATGACACAACATACAAAAAAAAAAATATAATTACCAGATGGGTAAACATATAGTTTAAATTGAACAATCAAAGGAGACAAAAAATGCAAGTTGTTATAATGCACATCCAGAAAAATTGTTCAAGAGCATTTTTCTGATGAAACACAGCTAATACAGTACACAGACAACTCAAGCTAACTAACACTGACATTACATTAATTTAAGAAACATTATAAGTCTAGTGAAGCCTAAAATATATTATTTGGATAAATGCACCTCATAAGAAACTTCAAACTCAAGACTGTTCACAACTTCCTCCACAAAGTGCAAAAGAAAGCTATGACAAGACTACATTTGGTCACTACAGGTAAAGATTATACTGTATTCACCAAATATATGGCAAAAGAAACTATAATTTGACACAAAAAATCCTAGAAATGGGACAGCACTTGCCATTTATTATGATTTCAGTTTGCTAATGTTTTGTTACTCTGCCTAGCTGGGAGACCTGATCACTCAGTGACTGGCTGACAACAGCCCAGACACTGGAAATGGTACTGTTAGTAGTAATAATTATTAATCCAACTACTTTTCCTGTGGAAAACTCTTCAAACCAATTATCCATCAATCTGTTACAATATTCTGTCTAATGGCTGTTTCTACAAACCAGTAAATCTAACCTGCTATTGGGAAAGGGAGCATTGACACTCGCCCCACAGTCCAAAAGTAGTTCCACAACATCCACATGGTTTTCTCGACAGGCCTAAAACAACATGATCATAACATCAGATGTCAAGTTACTATAGTTATGGACTTGGCATTCAATCACAGCTTACAGCCTTTGAAATCTTTTAATTTCACCTGCCACTTTCAAACCTCTCCCCTTCCTCGACTGTCTTGGAGAAGACTCTACTCATGATTATGATTCTCTTCTTACTTTCCCTCTGTTTGACTCTGAAAAGCTCCAAATGTTTGAAGAAACTGAAATTCAAGAACTCCTGCACTGACAAACTGACTGAGGAAGAATACTGTGTAAGACTAACTATGATGTGAGTCTGGTAAAGTTTCTTGAAGAACAAACACAAAGTACCTATTTGTAATTGAATGGGTTTTCATACAAACTGTCCTGGGTTTTTTGGCTGGATTATTTAATTTATTTGAGTGGATCATAACACCATTATGACTTTTTCTAGTTCAACAAATTGAACTTCTTCAAATTCGGTTTGACTTTCTAACCAATAGATTGTATTTGTCCCATACTAAAAGATTTCCAACACACTTTTGTTACCAATTAACTACTTTGCACCTGATATTTTATCATAGTTTATACAAAACCTTCAAGTTGAGGATAGGTACTCATTTTTCATATGTTTGTTGTATTTTTCAGCACTTGGCCTTGACTTGATGCTTTTGCTTGTTGGAAGTAAAGATCATATAACAGAGAAGGGAGGAAGAGTACACACCTGAAACAGAGGAGTAATGCCAGTTTTGGTTCTGCAGTCCCTGTTTGCACTGTTCTCAAGTAACAGCTCAGCAACATCACGATGGCCTGCAATGTAACATCATTACAGGTAAATAAAATGACCATTACCACAGCAAAATGTTTTATGGTAACAATATCTCGTTAGTTATCCAAAACGAAATATCATCAGCCAACAACCAAGGAAAGGTAACATACTAAAAGAAACACTTAGTAGCTACAGTTTGCCAACTCCCAGATCAATTGAGTTGTTCAAGACATACAAGGATGTTATAACAAGGTTTAGTCTTGGAGCAGTGATTTTCTATTCTGAAACTCTCATTTTCGCTTAGTCATTAATTTTTATTGATCATAAGCCGATATCTGTCTGTGGTAACACTTGTTTATCTAAATATTAGATCTGCATAAATGAAACTTCATTTGCACCTCTTTCAATTTGGACAACCTGCAGATTGTGTTTTCACTTATCAGACTGTAACTCTTTTAATATATGGCAGATACATAATTTTAATGTTTTATTATATTATGTCAACTTAAAGTAATTCTTGTATTCAGATTGGTTCTTTAGCAGTCTGGATCCCTCGTTACTGTTAATTACCTACACATGCATATAACCGGAAATATTTTCTGCTTACACATTGTTTATAAGAAAAATGCCACAGAATAAAATACCTACTGCACACCAAACATCATTAGTCTTTACAGGAAATATTGACATAGCCTAGTTCTTACTTGGACCATTACTTAACTGAGGCACTTCTAAATACCAACCCATCAGTCTTAAAAAAAAGAACCGAACTCAGAGCTCACATTGATAACAGTTTCTATATTTGGAACTGAAGGGACTACCCCTACCAAAACAAATAAAGGTTTGTATCTATAACTCATCTCTAAATGCTGACATGAAAATAAATTCACATGTTTATTATCCCCAACTAGAATTTTTAATCAGCTGCCTGATGATCGCTTCAAAATGCAAAACTTAAGAGTTGTAATGCCCTTTTCAAAAATTTTAAATTTTCTGCATCATTAAGTTTTCAGAAGAAAACACCAAGAGTTCAGGTATGTAAACGAAGAACAAAGACCATTGGAACAAAACTAAAAAGAGATTCATTTGGTAAATTCTCTGGCATGGCTGGGAACATGACTTTAACAATAATCTTGTAACACCATTTTCGTGTTTCAGCTAGCTAGTTTGAAAGCAAAGGGAAGGGTTTTAACATACCCTTCCAACAAGCCATAAACAGTGGGCTTTGACCATAATTATCTGGCAACTCAACATCAGCACCATGGATAATAAGCTTTTCTGCAACAGCAACATGTCCCTCTCTGACAAGATAAATGGTTAGATAGTTATTAACAGATAGAAGTGTAGCTTAGTTATGCTAAATACAGTGAAACCCCATTAATAAAGTCACCAAAGGGCCACAGAAATTTGGCTACTGGTATATTAAAGGGGTAGGGTCAAATTTCTTAGCTGATCTGTAAGGGAGCTTATAATTATCATAAAGTATGGCAGCTTCAGAATTATTCATATTTTTAGCTCCTTACTATGATTGACCCACCTCCCTACTGTATATCATTATTCTGACCTATACTGTTTTAACTTAAATTTCTAGATTTTTCCACCCTACATGTATACTACCATTTTACTCTGTTCTACTTTTTTTAAACATTTTTAGTTTTAGGGTAAAGCTGGTAATACAATATTTACAACTCAAGAGTTAGACAAATGCATGATGCTCATGAATTGTAGCACTTCTTTCTTTGTAAAAACAAATTCAAACAATGCAAAATAGAACCATGCTACTTGCCAAGCTTGTTTACCCTATTTGTAATTATTCAGTATCCAAATGCCAAAAATATTTATGTACAGTGTTACCATTTTGTTTTCAGGTTACTGTTTTTTTAAGGATCTGAATTTGTCAATTCTCATTTAGCGTCAAGTTTCTTGTCAAATATTAGGCACCATTACTCACCTTGTGGCTTCCATAAGCGGTGTACATCCTGTCTTGGTCTGATGATCCACTTTTGAGTTGTGCTTAAGCAGAAGTTCCACAACCTCCTTATGGCCTGCACAAGACAAGAGGACAGTTACTTAATATCATAGTCTCTATGAATCTGCCTCCTGTGTCCATAGGACAATGGCCAAAAAAGGTGTTAAAATGAGCCTACCTTTCCAGCAGGCTAAAGTCAGCGGTGTGTCATCATTACTCCCTGATGGCTTGTTAATTTCAGCCCCACGACTCAATAACAACTTGGTTGTATTGATGTGACCTTCCCTGATAAACAAGTGGAAGAAATGGACACTTTTTAACCAACTGTAATTATTATTGTTATTTTACTAATTAACTATTTCCGACACCTTTTTAGTGATCAGTCCCATACACATACTCTTTATGCACTATACATGTACATAATGTACTCCAAGGCTCAAATATCTGAATGATAAAACATGGCCACGTTGCTTTAACTTTTTTGCTATAATTTTATAACTATATCAAACACAGAAGAAAAGAGGAATTTTTAGAACTTGAAAGGATATCAGAATGATCTGGATCAAAAAACTTATTGGATAATTCACTAAGCTGAAATCTGGAGAAAACATTCAGCACTGAGGAACTTACTCTAAACAGTTGAAACTGATGAAACAGATGACACGCACAACTTAGTACAACTTGCTTTTTTTACCCGTGTATAATTTGCACCCATGAATAATGTACACCCATATATAAAGCACACCCTGATTTTGAAGCCTGTTTCCATAAAAAAATTCAATTTCAGCATTCTTCACTACAAATAGTTTCCTGTCATGAAAAAATATAGCATGATTCTCAAACCTAGCTCTACCAGCATGATATTCATTTACAAATGTTGATGCAAAAAATATATATTGTTCCCCTGTTCGGGGATACAGCAAGCAGGCCAGTTCAAGCACAGCCTCAGTGATAATTTTAGGTGATTTTTAAAAATATTGGGAAACTTCTAGGGTTTCTATATGGCTACACTATTTCCTAGGCTAACCTTACATAACAATACACCTTCTGGTAAGTTGGGAGAATTTCCCAGAAATAACTGTGAGAGAGAGAGAGAGAGAGTTGTACCTTGCAGCTAGCATCAGGGGGGTGCAACCTGCTTTGTTCCGATGTTCAATGTTTGACTTGTGATCTAAAAGAAGCTCCACCACACGAGTGTGACCTATGAAGACAAGACTCAGATTAGGGTTTATGAATTATGTACTTTCTATATCCTGCATCCTGTACAAGTTTAAGCTCAATTTAAATGTATATTACCAAACGGTAAATGTGTGAAAACCCTGATCTACTAACTTTCTCAAGAAGGAATAGATGAAAAACCACTATGGACATGTTTTAAAAGTAAAAACTGTGTAGAATAGACCCGGCCACTATATTTTTATATAGACACCCACATGAACATACACATTATTAAAAGTAAAGATTAGGGTTAAGTTTAGATAAATAAAAGTTGTTATAATTATGTTTAGCCTACACAAAAACATTACAAAATAATAGAAGTTAACCCTATCCTGGGTGGGGGAAAAAGTTCACATTTATTAGGAAAAACATCTTTAACAAGCTTTTTTGGTATTTTTATAACTAGTTTGTACTATAGATGCTGTTTAAAGTTACGGAACAAACACTTGAAATATGTCACAGAAACAAGATTTATGGCAGCAGAAGTGACTTTGTACTTTGCTACAATGCTTGAATTTGTATTAAAAACTCTATTTGATTCAATATTGGGTTATTTCACAAATAAAGCGTTATTTTCTGCTGGCTGAGGTATGAAAGAAGCAGAAAATGTTTTCTCACCATCACAGGGAGACTGGGTTCTAGTTCGGGGCAAAGGGTCACATGTTTCTGAAAAAATCAGGTTTTTTTTGTTGCGACCATTGTTGCTTGGCAATTTCTCCCAGTGGTTACTTTAAGCCAATTTAAGACAGGTTTACTTGATTTTTTGACTTTCTTTATTTCAAAATATTACCACAATCTTTCAAAATCTTTTTGTAATTCAATATTTAATTCTATTTCGAAAACAAAACAATAAGACTACAGGAATGGAACAAAAACAGTCATTAAAAGAATTTTGGTAGCTTTATTAAATCATTCTATGCCACCTGTATCTCGAGTTCCAACAAATTTAGAATATTTTCGAAGAAGTTTTAACAGGTAGCAGAAAAACCATTTCTAAATGTCTTCACTCTGCCACAAAAACCCTAATTAAGACACAAGTTGTACTGAAACTTCCAATATAATTGGGAGATGAGAATATATATCCATTTAAAGTTTGAAGTATTTTTCTATCATGAACAAACAAATACAAAAGACAGTACCTTTCCAGCAAGCCAAAGTCAGTGGAATGTTATTTTCACTTCCAGAAGGCACATTGACCTCTGCTTTGCTGTCAAGAATCAACTTAGCAACACTATAATGGCCTTCCCTACAGACAAAAACATACAATACTGCCTTGAATTAACATTCGCTAATATAATGTTTAAAATGTTGTTCCACACTGCAATCAAACGCTTTTCAGCTACTGTATATGAGATCTTCCAAGTACATTGTATCTAATGTGTAATCAGGGTCTCAACATGATGTGTATAGAACAATGGGCCACTGAGCAGTAGACTATGTACATGTACATGGGCAGCACTTGGGAGGGATAAAACATTTGTAACGTTATCAACCAAGAGAACAGTTTCCTTGAACAATCAAAGCCAGTAACTAATACATATAATTTACAAAAATTGGGAATGTTCCTATAAAAAATGATTTATCACACAATTCGAACACAAAACAAATAAACTTTTTCGCAAACTAGCAAGGGGGACTATTTGAAACCCTTCAACAGACCCTCAGCACTAAGCAAACAAGAGACTGAAGTATTCAAAAGTTGGCATTCTTACAATATTTTAGATTGTGTAAACTGCCATCTTGAAAACTGTTCTCTTTTTCATCATAGTCTTAACAAACTCCATGTTTGTCCAACCAGAGAGCCCGTCATTTGTAAAGACTATGATGTCAATAAATGCTGCTCTTGAGATTTATAAACATCACAGAAACAAACTAATTTCTTGATTGTTTCTGAATAGGATTTGAATGCAGTCCATTTTCAAACAATTAAACATAACTAATCATTTAAATGTAGCAAAGCATTATGGGAGCTTCAGTTCAAAATTTCATCAAATGTAACACACATATTTTAGTGCCTATCATGTTTAAAGAGCTGTTTCACAACACACATGGTTTACAAAATCTAACGTATGCAAAGGAAAGTATAAATAAGCATTAAAGGACTTCCATTTTCATGCAGCCTTCATATGTAAAACCAAAACAATATGAACTACTTTCAAATCCCTGAGGTTTCACATTTTTTACAAGATTCATAAACAATGAGGCTCAATGCAAGGGATTCCAAAAGACCACAGCCTTGCCAAAAGCAAGAATGACAATTTGAGTTTCCAAATAAATAAATGTTATATAGCATCCTGTTTTTAAAATGACATGTTAGCTTGCAGCATTTTTGTATAATTTAAATCATTCATATGTCATAAAATATATAAAAATGTTAGAAATTTTATGGCAATATAAGCTGATGCATAATTAAAATCTTCCACAAAATTTGGACTCGTCATTGCGGCTATTTAGTATTGGGATTAGAAGGAGAATTTTTTTACCATCTTTAAATTTTGTGATAATGTAGCTTAATGAAGGTTCTGATTCATCCAGTTGATTTAATAAACAACCATATCAATTTTAAAAAATCTTGTAATGTATTTTACAAAGATTAAACATAGAAACTCTACAAGGCCAAACCAATTGAAACCAATGGAATCAGTTACACAATATGTGTTACAAAATAAAAAGGAAAAATATTTTATGGATAATACTCTGTATAACCTCAAATAATTTGCAGTTTAAATATAAAAATTGCTTATATGGCCATGACTGCTTATTAAAAAGCAACAGCTGTCCACAATTTTTCTTTTTCAACTTTGATGTCTGTGTTTTTAACTCTGTTAAATTAATATCTATGTGAATGTAATCATACTGGGAGCAATTTCTCTGACATCGAAACCTGTACAAAATTTGAATAAATCAATTTGTCTGCATCAAAAGAAGTGCTGCTGTACTTTTGGAATGTTTGGAGGTGTAGTTTATTTTTTTATTTTCAATGACTAGAAACTATTGAGGAAGCCATTCACTGTTTCTTGATCATAGAATGTCCATGTTATTGTCTATCTTTTATTTAGTGGTCCTGGATAAACTAGCAATACTTGAAATGATGATTAACAACTAACACAATAACTCAAAACCAAAACAAACACTGCACACTAAACTGCAAAGTCAGTATCATTGTTGATTTAAAAAAACTCAAGTGTTTAGTACTTTTCCTTTTAACCAAAAGCTATCAGTTATTGTTCAACATTAATCAAATTATGTTAAAGAAAATATGAGCATTTTGAAACATTTTTAGGACTGTTTTTAAAACCTCTCTACCAGATATATGTACTTTGATATACATTTACATCATATACCTGTATATGATATAATTTTAGGAATTTAAATAAATATTTATATATTTCTCAATTTAGCAACCCCTCCTACAAGGATTATTTACTGGGTGCGGCCATAAAAACAGTACGACATATATATGAACAAGAATATAGAATTTTAAAAGAGTTGAGCAAACAATTTTAGAGATATTTATCTTACTGTACCAAATTTGAAAACTGACTTACTACATCTGGGAGGAGAATATTCCATTGAGTAACAGTCCTTGGCTAACAGGAAAGTGTGTGAAGTTGTGGAAGTAGAGATTGTATTACCATTCTTTTACAGTTGGGTAACTTTTCGTACATTCAGCAGTAATCAAGAAAATAAATTATAAAACAAACTAAAATTCACCTTGCAGCAAGCATTAGGGGCGTACAACCATCCTTTGTTCGGTGCTCAATGTTTGAGCTATACTCCAGCAGTAGTTTAACAACATCATGATGGCCCTTCCAGCATGCGCTAGTCAGGGGGATGTCATTATTACTCCCACTTGGTACATTCACTTTGGCACCTCTTTCCAAGAGTTTGGCAGCAACATCAGTATGACCCCCCAGAGCAGCAAACATCAGGGGGGTGAAGCCCTCCTTGGTTCGGTGCTCAATGTTGGCAGCCCTTTCAAGCAGCAATTCCACTACGTCACAGTGCCCTTTCCAACACGCAAATGTTAGGGGGCTGTCCTTGTTGCTGTCAGATTCAACGTTGATTTCGGCGCCATGATCCAGTAACATGGCTGCTACTTTGACATGACCTGCCAGGGCAGCAAACATCAAAGCCGTACACCCATCTTTTGTGCGGTGCTCCACGTCCGCGCTTTTGCTCAACAGCAACTCGACGATCGCTTCGTTGCCAAGAGTACAGGCCCAGGTTAGGGCACTGTCTGAGGTCGTTTCCGTAGGAGCGTTGATGTTTGCTTGATGATCAAGTAAATACCGAGCTACATCAACATGTCCTTGGCTACAAGCTTCCAATAACGGTGTGTTTCCAGCTTTGTTTCGATAATCCACATGAGCCCCACTTTCCAATAATAGCTCCACAATGTCCAATTTGCCCTGCCGACAAGCCAAGCTCATCATTTCGTCCAAACTCACATCAGCCTCTGCCACTGTACGGAAAACCGGATCTGCTTCGTTTAACTCGCCATTTTCGATTATTTCTACATTTTCCTCTTCCTCACAACTCATGATATGACCCAAATCACTTGGCGACAAGTTCCTTCGTCACCGGCTTTCCGACCAAAATGTTCACTCGTAACGAACCAGTCGCCTCGTGGAACTCACTTTCGACTTGGAAAATTCATTTTGATGCTGATATTTGGACAAGAAAAACACAGATCAAAACGAAATCGGCTAAGTAATAATACTGCGAAATAAAAATAAGTCATATGAGGCGATTAAAAGAACCATTCACCTTAATTTCTCGTGGGAACAGTTTGTATTTAAATTATGAACCTCCATGACCATACAACTTAATAATTCAAGAATAAAATCGAAAGAAAATGCCATACCTTTGAGCATTTGATAGTCAAAACTGCGTTGACCCATCCCTGAAAAAAGAGTAAAACTCAGCTTAACCTAGATTGGTAATAAAAACGAATTGTACACTGTATTTTGGTTCAATAAAGTGAATTTTCCTCAACTCTGCACATCAACCTCGCTCTCTCTCTTTTCTATTCCAGCGCGCAAGACACAACACATGCACAATGCCATGCGACCGCGCCAGCCTCGATTACGCGCTTCCGGTTTTATGAAAACCCCCCAGACCTTTTCAAACTGCATTGGTCAACAACAGAATTAGAAAAACATGACTGCGGTAAGTAGGTTAAGGGGGCCAGGTAAAAATATTTGTCATTTTCCATTTATGTCACTTGCAAACCATAACTTTAAGAAGCCGACCTTTGTCGCCAATTCCAAAAAAAATCAATTAAAAGCCGACTCGTAATTAATGTGCGAGTCAATTCCAGCCGCGAGCATCCCCCCCGGGCAAACCCCAGGCTTCTGAAAAAAGTTGGTCAAATGCCCGGCCCAGTACGCAATTCTCTTTGGCAAATGCCTCGCCCCCCGTTTCCCCGATGATGGTCAAATGCCCGCCCCCTAGTCCATTAGATAAGTATATAATGGTGAGTAGGGTTACAAAGTGAGACACTCTATAAAGCAAAGATTGTTTTACAGGTCTTTTTTGGTCGATAAATGCTCTTCTTATTCCAAAATGACAGTGTTTGCCCACTTCATGCCATCGGAAATGACGCCAGGATGTCACGAGGCAGGTTTATTTTTGTTTTTGAAAATGCCCAGAAGGCCGGGACACTACTAACTACCAAGCTCCCGGCCCTCCGGGACTCATCTGGTATAATATGCCCGAGAGATGCTTGCGGCTGGAATTGACTCGCACATAAGGAACTGAACATCGATCGCAATAAGGCCAATTAAAAAAAATAGTTGGTTAGCATCCTTTCTGCTAAAAATTCATGGTCGGGCGGGCGGTTTTTATTTTTATTTTAGTT